>JANRGW010000450.1:0-54668 GCA_024733675.1 Psilopsiagon aymara | reverse complement strand
ATAGAGAAGACATGAGCATAGAGTGTGCCACTTCACCCATTTCTGTTCCATCTCCTTTCTTCATTCTTATAGGAGAGGCAAGAGCTACTGCTTCAAACTGTAATTCATGTAACTGGACTTTATACTTACAGCACTACTGAGTATTTGCAGAAAAATGAGAAAAAATAGCTTATATTGGCTGGTTTTAGATACTTCTTTGCCCACTCAGGCAATAGAATTAATTCTCTTGTAAACTGGATATAGCTGCAAAGTCCATTGGGTGAATTTAGGCCATTAGCCTTTTTTTAATCATATGGCCATAATCAGTTCCTCTCTTCCACTGTACTTTTAGCTTTTAATTACTGGGAGAATGTGCAAAATGACTGGACAGTGAGAGAATAGGAGGCCTAGCTCTATTCTACACCTCTCTTCCATTCATGTCATTCTGTTGATGTCACTATTGTGAATTCTAATTTTATACAACACAAGTGTTCCAATTCAGGCCCATTCTACCCTGAAATCACTCTCTGACACCTACCTCATACACCATTAGGCTGCCTCATTAGATTTGAAACTCCAAAAAGTCATAGATCATGGTGTGCTTTCTGCTAGCAGCTCAGTATTAACCACAGGAGGGAGCTGGTATGGATGTGCAACCCATTATAAATATTTATTTCAATGTACACTGTAGCTCTCATTATAAGGTATATAATGCTGATTTTTTGTGTTTCTAATTTATTCAGTTCTGTTTAGCTTTCCAGTAAATAGGATCACAGCTTTATAGGTAAAGAGAAACAGTTTCAAATTTGGATACCTAATGCAAGGCTTTTACATGCACCTCACTTGCTAATATCAGCCAGAGAGTTTCCCAGCCCACCTGATACTTGAAAATATTGTCTCCAAGTTTACAACAAACAGTATTAGTCTGAGTGCTTTGCCCAAGAGAACTTGGGGTTTTCAGCATGTGTGAGGGAAAATAAGAACATCTGTAAAGAAACAGAAGATGGACTTCTTATTCTGCTTTTGTCCACTTCCTCTCCACTTCTAGGAAGGTCTGCTTTCCATATAGTGCAATTGCTTTAGCTTCTGTTGTAGCTATTAGTAATGAACAATAAAGCTATTGCATTTTGAGTGCTATTGGCCAGCTGCAAGTAGCTTGACACACAGATTTTTAGGATTTGCAGTGATATCTTTTGTCCCCTGACTCTCTAAAGGGAATTAAGGTCTCTTCCATCTATAACAGCAGTAATGATTCAGTGGTGAACTTAAAATCTGTATAAGTTACATGCATAAGAGGTTGAAGATTTGAGCTATTTAAGTAAGAATAAGACCAGTCTTCACCTAGTATCAAGTAGCTTTAATAACGTTGCAAATAATATGTTCATAAGTATTAAAGACAAAATACATCACTATTTAGATTTCCCAACAGATGTAATTTTGGTTTCACATAAGCCAGTATAAATCTTGAGTAACTTTTTAAGGCAGAACATCCCAGTGTGCATACTTGCTTCGCACTGTCCTTTATGAAGATGCCTGCTTTGAGTGGCTAATAGGAATTTTGACTCAGGAGTGTTGCATGTCATGCTTTGCGCTGGTATTGCAAGTTTGGGGCTGTGCATTGAGTGCTGCATCTCGGGAGTTTTCATGCACCTCTTTGTTTCATTTCTTGGATGCTCCTAAATGGAAATGACTTAAACACAGTGAACACTGTGGTGTGGGGAATGTATTGTTTTACTTCCAGGAAGTAAAGGACACTTTTTCTTTGACTTTGTGTCTAGATGGTAAACTAGGGATCCATTAATGCTATTTATCTCCCATTGTATAGTATCTTACTGCTCACTTAGAAGGGCTTTTTTTTTTACCCTCAGGTTTGCTTTGATAGGCTTAAATAGATACTGAGTAGCATCCAAACTTGCTTTAAGCAATTACTCTAGAGACTGGGAGGAGAGGAAAGTATACTCTGTAGTAGAAATTTGTTTAGAAATAACCTGTTGGAAAACTTTTGATTAAAGAGGTTACCTCCAACTGGCACATGATATCCTGAGCCCAGTGCTTCTCCCTCCCCCGTTCTGTATTCAGAAAACTGCCATTTTTAATAGCTCCTAGCCCACAAGATACACATATTTCCATGTGAGAAACTCTTCCAGTGGTCTAGAAAGTGTCCTGTAAAATATACGGGGGGTGGAGGTTGGGGACAGAGAACCAGCTTGCAACGCTATTGCTCCCAGTCGCTCTTCATCCGTAACCCAAGCAAAAGCTAGTGCTGAAAAGAGATATCTTCTCCTGTGTCCTTTTGTAAAATAAAACAAATACTATGTTTGCTTTACCATCTATTCTTCAGCTAACTGTTTGTTCTTTTTTCTTCTGTTCCCTTTCTATAAAGAAATAAAGAGTTTAAACATAGGTAAGACACGAGCTCTTTCCCATATAATTTGATATGGTTTGTTTGCTTCATTGTGTTTGCTTTTTGTGTTGTGCTTCTTGTGTAATGTTATGTTCTTCATGTACCATATATAGAAACATTTTTATGTGCTAATTGTGTGTTATGAATATGATAAGCGTTAGCAATTATGAAATGCAGTCAAAAAACAGCCAAATAAGTTCTGACAGTAATTAGAAATTTCTAGTAGAATGCCAGTATAATGAACCCCAAGCTAACTTCTCTATAAGCACTTCCCCCTGCTGTCTGTAATTGGTCTAAATGGTTGAGGTAAACTACCACAGCAGTTTTACAAATGCCAGAAAGGTTCACAAAAGCACTAATGACTGCAGATAGGTCAAAAACTCATTTTCTGGTCATTAATGATTTTCTGAACCTTCTGTCCTTTTTCGTAATTTAGTTTCTATTTTCTTTCATCAAATACATTTAACAGCCAGTCAACCTGTGGGGCTGGTTGTATGCAACCACTAGATGCAGTCACTGTAAGATGCAGGAGGAAGGCAGAACCTACCCGGATCTTAGGAGAGGAGATTTGCATTGTCTCACCTGAGCACTAGGGCTTCTGATGACAGCAGCATAGGAAACGTTTGTTCATCTTCCATGCCACACTGGGACAGGGAAGATGTTCACCCTGGAGACTATCAAGGGCAAGAACAAGACACTATTCCAGAGTGTCCCTTTTAAAACCATACTTTCGATTTCTGTGATGCATTAGATACAAAAGATGGTTTGAGTCTGGATTAAACAGTGTAATTTCCCCTTTACAATGTATTTTGGTATAGCAAGTATAAGACCACTAAATTTTCCTCTCTGGACTAGTTAATTCACAATTTGCTGATGATTTTTGGTGATGCTGAGGCTCCTTGTTTGCATTAACTCAGCTTAGTTATTTTTTTAGAAGCTTAGAGATTTCCTCTGAGCACTTCTCTTTTTGGTTGGATTGAAAGAAAAGCTGTTGTTGGGTTGTGGATTTGATGCACATTTGAGAAGAAAAGGGAGGGCAAACTGATCCTGCCTGTGCCACTTGCTGTCAAGCACTGAGCTCCCTCCCAGAGCAGAGCAAGGCTGCCCAGTAGTATCTGCTGCAGTCACTGCAGAAGGCAAGAGGCAGAGACATTATTGGCAGAAACCTCTGAGCAATACTGAAAGTTATGGGAAATCTTTTAAAGCCAGGTACATTCATTGGCTTCCTGTAATTTGACTAGAAGATTCCAGTAGCACAGAGAGAAGAGAGGCAGAGGTCTGTGGTTGCTCAGATGCTGGTCTGATAAATGTTTACTACTCATTTAAAATACATTGCTCTTTGAGGTAACAATCTCCCAGTTTCTTTGGGGACATGGTGAGTGCACATCACCTTCCACCAGTTGTTTTCTGCTAAAGTCCCTCAAATATTTTGTGTGGAGAGTCACAGAATCGCAGACTGGTTTGTGTTGGAAGGGACCTTAAGGTCATCTAGTTCCAACCCTCTGCCACGGGCAGGGACACTTTCTACTAGGTCAGGTTGCTCCAAGCCAGGGATGGAGCATTCTGCCACTCTCTGCTCCCTTACTGAGCCCAGGAAAGAGCAAAGGGGGTATTCAGCAGATTTGCAGCTCCAGTGAGTTGCTCCCTGGTCTGGAACAAAAGCTTGTGACTGACTCCCTGAGGGAGATTCCAGGGGAGTAGTCAGGGTGAGCTCCATGGACACACCAATGACTGAAAGAGGAGAGGGACTTAACCCAATGTTCTGCCATTGCTCTTTACCCTGACTTACACCTTACCCCATCCTGGTGGCAGTGGGCTGTGCCTGAAGCTAGCCTGTGGGCAGAGGGAAGCAGGGTGTGCTCACTCAGGAAGGGAGCACAGGCTGGCAAAACCATGTCTGAAGAGAAGAGACACTTCCAGTGTGGCTCATGTCAGGAGCAGAGGGGCTCCCACAGGCACTGCTGCCACAACTCCCACCTATGGGATCCGCAGCTGTGTCTGCACCTGGTTCATACCTGCCCCGGAGCTCCCCATCTGGCCACGGTGGGTGCCTGTGTTTCAGTAGGGCCAGGCAAAGGGCACTCAGGGCTGAAGCCCAGACCCTGCAGGTACAGCAGTCCCTTGTTGGCTCATTCGCTGCTGTTGCAAAGCCTGAAGCTGAGCTTGGGTGTATTTGTGAAGTGCTGCACGACAGCAGTGTCCTAGCAGAGTTTGTTCAGTGTAAGGAGAGAGTGTAGGGAAGAAGAGGTCAGAATTTCTATTCAAGGACAAATGTGCAGATGTTTGTCACAGGTACTTGAGAGACTGCAGAAACCTTGTAAGTGGAAAGAAATATCTTGTTAGGTGACAAAGAAGGCTGAGATTTGTTTGGGAGGGAGAAGGATGTAGTAAGGGCCTAGTGAAGAGGTGCAGTCTGCTGCTGAAGATAAGCAGAGGAACTTGGGGAATAAAGAGATTGTGCTCTAATTGCAAGCATGTCACTAGTCTCCCTGCATAACTTTGTCTACACCACTTAACCTCTCTGTGCCTCAGTTTCCTCCTCTGTAAAATGGGTGTAATACCCATCTTTTTCAAGTACTTTGAGATCCATGCATGAAATGAACCTGCCAAGTATTTTTTGTTTGTTGTTTTTTTGCATCTCTAATTTCTACACTCCTAGACTTCAGCAGATGGTACTACCTCTGCCAACTGAATGCTGATCAAACCAATCTCCTTCCTCCTTTCTATAGTTTTAGAACTGTTATTGACCTAAAATCATGTCATGCCAAAAACTGGCATAGAGGAAAATAACTGTAGAAAATAATGGGTTTGGACCTCCTCATTCCTCCAAATCTGGTCATGACTGCATGAAGGCAGTTATCTTTGTGATGCTAATAAATCCATCTGCTGAAAGTGGCCTTATGATATTTTCAGCCACTCTGATCTAGAAATGGCTTATGTCCATCACAACTTACCTCTATGTATCCTCACTCTTGGAGATGGGCACCTTTGCCACATGAAACTAGGAGTGTGGATATTTGGAGGCAAATATCTCTGGTTACTGGTAAGTAACCTTCATTTTTTTTTCTTCTTGTCTTCATTTGTCTTCTATGCTTTGAAACCACCGTTGACCTTATTTACACTCATCCATAGGCTCCAAAGGCTGCAAAATTCACATCATGCTTAAAATCCAACTAAATTGAATTAAATTAGCCAGGCAAGACTTTGAAAATATTTCTGCACTGCAGCTGTGTGTGTGTGTGTGAATGCATATATATGGCAAAGATTGACATTTCTCAATTTGCAGAAGATTTGCTAAAGTAGTTCCAAAACGTGATGAGCTGTCAAAAAAACATGTATTTCAGAAGAGAAGTAGCTTTCCATATGAGTGCCCATTCTAATCACAAACTGAGGACCAGTTTTTCAATAACAGAAGGTTTGGAGTTAAAGTCAGACACTTGGGGTCTCTGGTTTGAGCTATAATCAACTTCATCTGCTGTAAATGAGATTCTTGATAAGAATGAATGAGAACAAATTTGCTTTAGGAATAAGTTTGTTATGCCTCTGCCTCCTATTTATACAAGACCTCACAAATCTTGTGGTGTAATATGAGTGACTCAGAAGCTGATTTTATGATCTTGCTCCCATGACTTCTGCTTTCAAGAGCAGTTAAACAAGGTGGCTGGGAGGAAGGCAGCAAGTAGAGGTAAACTAAAGAGTAGTGACCCGGAGCAGACCTAAAGGGCTGAAAAGATCAAGAGGCAAGTCTGCTGTGCAGCTTTGGCTTATTGGGCTCTGCTGTGCAAGGTTTGGTGTAGGAGGATAAATGAGATTTGAAATGGCAATCCTTGTGCAACACTGAGCTGGCCCTAATCACATTAGGGCTGCAGATGGTATTCCTCAGACCCCACCTCAGTGTGAAGGTGTCAGACTTTCTTTCCAGATCTCTCTGTGCCTGATGAGTATCCAAGTTCTGAAGCCTGTGAAGTTTCTAGACTGCTCAGCTCTTTCTGTTCTATGCTTTCTTTTTCTCTAAAGCAACAATCCTGCTCATAAATACTATCTGGCCGTGGACCCTGTTTCAGGCTCACTGTATGTATCGGACACCAATAGTCGACGGATATACAGAGTCAAGTCCCTCTCTGGCACAAAAGACCTAGCTGGTAACTCTGAAGTGGTGGCAGGGACTGGAGAGCAATGCCTGCCCTTTGATGAAGCCAGATGTGGGGATGGAGGAAAGGCAGTGGACGCAACCCTCATGAGCCCTAGAGGTAAAGTAGGAAAAGAAGCTGGAGAAAATGACTGTGTGAGGCTGGGGTGGGTGTGGAAATAATTATCTGGCAATTAAATCACTCCTTATTCACTAGTTTTTATTCTGGGCTTTAATTACAGTGGATTGGCAAGTGCTCATGCTTTGTTTAGTTAAAGCAAACTTTATTACCCCAACAGTGAACACTGCGAAAGGAGAACAGAACACAAATTAGCAGGGTACCACTCACTCCAAGAAGCAAGCATGTAAACTGGGAAACAAATCACTGCCTGAGATAGTCTTTGTGGAGAAAAACTGCCTGCTGTGGCTTTTCATCTGAGTTTCTAGTCTGTGCATTCCCCTTTTCTTCAGAGGCAGAGGAAAAATAAAAGGATTTTTGCCCTTTCCAGTTTCTAATTTTTAACAGAAAGTTTTCAAGATGACAGAGATTTGGGGATTTGTTGCTAGGATGTTTTTTTCCGTTGTTTCATGTTAATTGTAAGGATGAGTTGATCAGGTGTATTGCCAGGTGCTGCAAACTTCTTTGGGTTTTATTTCAATGGCTGAAAATAACTAGATGATCATAAAAGTGAAAAGAATGAAAGGTCCTATTTCTTTGTAGAGGTAATAGTTTCAGTTAATATATACAGAGCGTATTAACAAGACAGAGCTGTTTCCATGTTTGAAGGTAAACCTCTGTGTAGAATTTGAGAAGATAAAGCTGTACCTGCTCTCACTGCCCAACAGGATGAGCACTGCAACCATTTGAAGACAGAATTTTTAGATCAATATTTTATTTTCAGCCCACGAAACGGACAAGGCAGCGCACCAAATCAAAGCAGGGAAAGGCAAGAGAGAAAAAGCTTGCCCTCCTTCACCACAGGCAGCAGCATCCTTCTGTTCCACCAAGGGAGCACCTTTCATTCTGTGCCTTTCCTTTCTAAGGACTCTCAGTGTGACAGGCATTGAACCTTTCCTTTTTTCTTAGGCTGGAAACCCCTGTGTCTTTATCTGGAAACACCAGATATTCTTCCCTACTGCAACAGGTCAAAGAATTAAAAAACAATCCTGAAAGACTGTAACATCCTCTTCATTTTTCAAAAATTTTAAAGAAATTTAAAGAGATTTCTAAAAATTCTCAGATCCTTCAGATGGAGAAGCAACACCTCAAATTTCTGAGATTAAAAATGAGGTCTTTTTGTTTTTCATTGGGTTGGCACATTGTATTATACAGAGTTTGAATTTAGAAGAGGATACATTCCACTGGCTCTTTGACATGTTTGGGGGATTTCTGTGATTTGGTTTTCTTTAAAGCCCCAAGCAACCAACCTGCTTGATGCCATTTATTCAGCAGAACTACAGGTACTTGGAGGGATCCAGGACCTGTGCTCAGGTTGGAAAGGAGGAAAGAACAGGGGAAGCGAACAACTGTCACCATTTTGCAAAGCTGTCAACAAGATGAAGCCTGCCTTGAAGCCAGGATCCTCACTGATGCCTGGTTTTTATATTTCAGGAATTGCAGTGGATAAATACGGTCTCATGTATTTTGTTGATGCCACTATGATTAGAAAAGTGGATCAGAACGGAATTATATCAACCCTGCTGGGCTCCAATGACCTAACTGCTGTTCGACCACTCAGCTGTGATTCCAGCATGGATGTCACCCAGGTATCTTAGTGCATTTATTTTCTCCTCTGCCTTAGAAGAGATGGGCATCTATTTTGGATGACTGCCTGGCCACTTAAGAAATACATTATGCAGCACGAGATGGTAGTATTTTGGATTCATTACTGAAATGAGTGAACCATCCTTTTACTGTGGCTAACACAGGTTATTTATGGAACTATAGCGAGATAAGGTTGAGATAAAGGGAGTTATTGTCTTAATTGCCTGTTTTTCTGTAATTATTGTAGAGCTTCCACAATGTAGCATTCATTCTTTGCACAGAAACACAATTAGCCAAAGTTACCACTGCACATAGCTTTAATATTGCCGAAAAACAAAGCATTGTTTGAAATAGTTGCCGTTCATGACTTGGTTTCGTGATTTACGCTGATAAACCCCTCACTAATTTGCTGTTGTTACACATGGAATTTTAAACACTAGAAGTGTACTTTTCAGTTATGAGTTTTACAGTAATAATTTGTGCAACTCATAGGTACGGCTGGAGTGGCCTACTGATCTCGCTGTCAATCCCATGGACAACTCACTTTATGTCTTAGAGAACAATGTTATTTTACGGATCACAGAAAATCATCAAGTTAGCATTATTGCTGGACGCCCCATGCACTGCCAGGTTCCTGGTATAGACTACTCTCTTAGCAAACTGGCTATTCACTCTGCACTTGAATCAGCCAGTGCCATTGCCATCTCACACACAGGAGTTCTTTACATCAGTGAGACAGATGAAAAAAAAATTAATCGGCTCCGCCAGGTAACTACCAATGGAGAAATATGCCTTCTTGCAGGGGCAGCTTCAGACTGTGATTGCAAAAATGATGTCAACTGTAATTGCTATTCTGGGGATGATGGGTATGCCACTGATGCCATCTTAAATTCACCATCTTCCTTAGCTGTGGCCCCAGATGGTACCATCTACATAGCTGATCTTGGAAATATCCGCATTAGGGCTGTCAGTAAAAACAGGCCCATTCTTAATTCTTTTAACCAATATGAAGCTGCATCTCCAGGAGAACAGGAGCTGTATGTCTTCAATACTGATGGGATTCACCAGTACACTCTCAGCCTTGTTACCGGGGAGTACTTGTACAATTTCACCTATAGCAGCGATAACGATGTCACGGAGGTGATGGACAACAATGGCAACTCCTTGAAGGTCCGTCGGGATGCCAGTGGGATGCCCCGTCATTTACTGATGCCGGATAATCAGATTGTCACGCTGGCTGTTGGCACTAATGGTGGACTCAAGCTAGTCTCAACACAGACCCTGGAGCTCGGATTAATGACATATAATGGAAACAGTGGTCTCTTAGCAACGAAGAGTGATGAAACAGGATGGACAACATTTTATGAGTAAGAATGTTTTTGGCTCTATTAAGCATACATTTATTTTTCAAATAGTAGTGAGTAGGCCCTGAACCGACCCTACAGAAATCTGTTGTAGGCTTTTCACTGATGCTGAATAAGGCCATGACATCACAATCTAGTCTGATACTGAAAATGATTAAGTGGCTTCTTGATTTCATCAGTTTTTGCCAGGTCCCTTGGGTGGGTACCAGACCACTTTAATTTCTGCCTGCAGTATGAGGCCTGTGGGGGCTCTCACCCACCTCCAGCACAAAGGACTGTGTCCCACCTTCAGAAACCCATGTTTGATTTATGAGACTGGGCCCCTGCTCTTAGGCATTATCAAGGCTGTAGATAACTGGCACCCAGAGCAGCCCCCAGCAACCTACAGCTCCTACTGAGCTGCCTCTCCCTAGGAACCCTAATGCTGCAGATTCTTTTGGAACTCAACCTAGATATCTGCAGTTCAGACTCATATATTACTCATGGTTGTTAAAATGTTGATTAACTTCACTGATTGTTCATTCTTGAGACAAGCGTGGAGATTAAATCCTCAGCTACCTGCCAGACCCCCAGTGTAACTTTGTAGATAGCCTGAAGCATGCTGGTGTTGGTGACCATATGGATTAGATTCCTCTTTAAATGCAATTCGTCAGAGATGAAGTTCGAGAGTATATTAAAAATCTGGAATAAACAGTCACATTTTTATTAACAGTTACCCTGTTCTTACTAGTCCTATTGCCATGTATTGATCAAAACAATCTTAAAAATAGAAGCAAAACGATGTATTGAAAATATACATATAACTTCTAAGTACACTGAGTCTGATGCTATAGTTAATTAGCCATTACTAAATACCATTGCTCAAATTAGTGGGGAGAAAGTATGAATAGGGCTTTATATTTAATTTTAAATTGGAGGCTCATTTTTAAGGCTACAGACCAGCACTGATGCACACGTAGTTTAGTTTACTAATGGATTCATCTTGGCCACCGCGTTTTTTCTTTTTAGAGGAAACGTAATGCAGGAATAAAAAGAACCTCAGAATGTATCTAAATCAGTCTGGCACACCAGCGTTGTGTCCTGTGCGTTTCGTTTCTATAGAAAGGAAAACAGTGCCCTCTCGTGGTGCCCTCCTGGTGCGGCCCTGGAAATTCAATCTCTGATTTTCTGTCGCTGAGTAGATATGTGGAGGTTTGTTCTCCTTAATATTGTGTAAAGAGTATTTCTTTACCACACCTCAATCAGAAAAATAACACAGTAATGTGAACACAGGAAGGTTTTAGCTGCTGATTGCAAGATCAAGCAAAACCTCATTGTACTGGACAATGGAAAATCTCACGTTATTGCTGAGATGTCAGTGCCTTTCTAGGCGGGGTTTTTGTTGTTGCTTTTTCTTCAGTAGCTAGGCCAAGTTTCAGATCAGAATTCATATAAGCTAGTTATTTCTCAAAACACCAGTAATTAATTGTAGCAAATGAAACAGCAATGTAACTTCAAACTCTATATGAAAACAACAAAACAGTAAAAAACACCATCAGAAGGTTACAAGTTACCAAACTAGTATAACTGGTGGCTGAAAATTACATGAAGTACTAAGCTAGTATGATTTACTAGAATTGTGCTCTGATTGTGAAGTGTAGAAGGGGGGTGCTTTGATGTCTTACTGAGGTACAGCTGAAAATATAATTTAATGTGTTTATAGTGCTGACACATTGACTAGATTCTTTTCCAAGATCGAGTAAGAAAAGATGTGTGATCTTTGCCCAGGTCAGGGGAGGTTAAGCGCCATACTTAGGTCTAAAGAGTACAACCGAGGTACTGCATTAGATGATGACTGGCATTGATGAGGCAGTGGAAATAACTTCCTTTCTGCCAGACTTGTACATATATTCTCATAAGCATAGAGCCCACAGATGAGAGGACAGTAGAATCATTGGAAACCAGATGAGCACTGCATTTTGACTAGGTGTTCGAAACAAAACTGTGGTAATCCTAACCCTCAATGCTAGAAATGTAATAGAAGTACAGTAAGAAGGAAAGATGTAATATGCCACACATGAAGATGTTAAAAGCAGATATTTATCTCTATATGTGAGTGGAAAACCCTATGCAAGGACAAGAGGTTAGCTACATGCCCTGGATGTACTCATTACAGAAAAATAGAGGCATGTCCTTTAGGCTGAACCTAAGCAGCTGACTTACAGTAACTCTTTCATATGCTCTGTCATCTCATGTACACCCACAGTTGAGTTTATTAATAAAATTATGAGAATTATTTAAACCAAATTAAAAAACCTAAATAGGCACAGTCCACAGCCACTTAATGCTGGTTTCCATTTGTTCATCAAAGTAGCTCCAAGGGGAAAATTCACTATGCAATTTATTTTGGTAGGTATAAGATACTATCAATAGAAGATGAAATACTTGGCCAAGTTGAGAGTTTATAAGGACAACAAAATAGTTTTCTGTGCCATTACATTCATGCATTCATACAGAGATAATCAATACCCCAGATACAGCCAAAGAACTGGAAAAGAATAAATGGTTTTTAAGTACTAAAATACTACATAAATGAAAGTTCTTATGAAAAATGTACTTCAGTGCATTTATATCAACCAGACACTGAACTGCTGTGCTATCTTATTGGGTATTTTTTTTATTTGAAACTGTACCCTGGAAATGCTCATGGAATTGAATTCATGGAGTGTATCCAGGTATGCATTGAATATGTGGAGAAATGCATACACTAACTGTTTTTATGTATGTGCATACACACTCATACATGCATTCTACATACAGCACATATGTATATGCACACAGTTCATTTGCAGTAGGAACAGGCAAGGCTCCTAAATAATGTAACAGCTATCAGCAGGCTCACATGGGGTAATTTAAGTTTCAGTTTGGGCATGAAACACAAATATTCAAAGTGATTCTCAGTGGTATTCCACTTAGTTTTGGGAACATCCTAAGAGAGTGTTGCAGTTTTCTTCTGGAGTCAGCTTGGGGTTTATAAGGGACAGAAAATAGGGATGTATGTAAATGTATGTGATCTGCACGTTGGCCTGCTCTATGTTAAGACAAAACTGCCATTACTCCTTTATGCAGTACTGTATAAGGTACTGTCCTGGCTACTCCCACCTACAAGCTGTCCAGCTGTACACATCCCAGACCTCAAAGATTGCCAACAACAAAAATTACCTAAGATACAGATGGGCCATAATTCTGGCCTTGTGTGCACCATCACAAACCTGCTGAGGGACGTGTGGGTCAGGTATCTGTAGCTCTGTAAGGAGGTGATGCATAAGTGCTCAGCATGTCTCATGGTTGAGCTGTAGCCGTGCCAGGTGGCCCAGCACGCCACGGCTGCTGAGGCTGGCTCTGAGCTGCCAGGCTCCCAGGCACCGTCTCCAGGCTGCAGGCACCATCAGACAACAACTCCTGTGTCTGCCTGGGTGCTGGTGGCTGGTGTCACCCAGAGCTGCCCTGACAACCACGGTCCTGGAAACCTTGGCCTGCTTGGGTGGACTTGGCTGCAGTTAGCAAAGTGTTGGCAGGTTAGTGGTGGACGTGGGGAGATCTTTGAAGATACAGGGCTCAAGAAAGGATCTGTCCCTTTGTGATTTTATTAGTAGAAAAACTCAGAATGAAACCTTCCTCTAACTGAAGCTCAGGAATTTCAGTGTATGCCGAACCCCCCTCATCTGAGGATGTAAAGGTCACCTTACCAGGTCTTATTCAGCTAGCGTGACACTGTGTCACACACTGTGACATGTACTGGCTGCGTCTGAAGAAGGTACCAGAAACCCCAGGTCCATTAGTATGTTTTCCATTGCAATTTTTTTTTGTTTACTTCATTAGATGCAGGTTCATGCCATAAAGAAATGCATACCTATCATATATGGTATGTAGCCATCTAATTCCCATATAGCTTTATTCTTATTATTCAGTTAAATGTCTGGCTGTTGTGTTCTACTAAGCACTTGCTCTCACAAAATACATAAATTAAAAAGAAAGCGTCAATAATATGTCACTTTAAATTCTGTGGTACAGAAAATGTTTCGGTTTCATTCATTTTAAAGTTTTTACCTGTAAGGTATGTTTTTTAAGGAGGATTTTATTGATGCTGTGGATAAAGTAGAAAAGCCTTCATTATACATTGGTATTGCAGTGTGTATATAGTGTTTAAGTAGTGGATTATGTCTAAATCGTTTAATATATTGTTTAAGTAGTGAATATGTCTGCTATTAAGCCAAGTGGTCTGCAGACTTTCCTAGAGAGCACTTGTTTAGGCAGATCCAGCACTTGCTCATAAACCTCTGCCATTGTGGAATTCAAATATTGTGACCAGCCCTGGGGAACATGCCCCATGGTGAGGGCAAACCACTGACTTCTAGAAACAGAATTGGAATATTGCAATGTTTCTGTTTCAGGCTCTGCACATCCTCATCTATATTTACTTTCTAGACTGCCCTTGCACTTTGAACAGAGATTTCTAGTGAGTAGCCCACAGCAATCCCCAGGAATTTTTCCTGGGTTAATTAAAAAACCAGCAATGAGGAGTTTAAATGAATGTCTCATTTGCATTGCCTGAAACATATTTGCTGATGGGGAATTTCAGCCTCCATTTTGGTGGACATTCACCAAGCTCTGCATAGTCACGCTGAAGCCACTCACAGCCCTTTTCTAGTTTTTCCTAAGTAACATTGAATCTTCTGTAGTATTTGACATCTAAGTATTCTCTTCACCACTCTGCTAAGCACAAAGCATATCCAAGTATCCATATGCAGACTATTATGGTATATCCCATTTTTGAAACTGTCCAATTTTTGACCTTTTTGTTTTTCCTTGCTGGACAGATGCTTGACTGGATCAAATTCTTCCCTAGTCCTTGTTTTACAAGTGCTTTCCGTATTTTTGGTAAAGACTCTTATACAAACTTAACCAAACCCCTTTCATAGATTTTCTCAATATATTATCTCTTATCTAGAACGTTGTCTATATGGTAAATAATACCAACTATATAAATACATATATATATACATATATGTGGATATAAACTTGTGACTTTAATTAAGAAAAGTCATGCTGCTTAATATTTTATTTGATCCTGATCTGCTTAAATAAACACAGTGTATTATTGTTCCCTTTTAGATTGCATGATGCTTTGTTTTATTGATTTACCTCTTTGCCTAATACTTCCAGCGGTTCTGGTAAGGCTTGTTGCTCCACAGGTGATTTTTTTCTCTTCCTCCTCAATATTCAGTTGTATGGGTGCAACCATTTGCAATGGATTTTACAGGCATACTTGATATGTGTATTAACTGAGAAGCCAGTTTGGGTATTCATTTTGGAAATACTCTGAGGTTTCTGAATGATGTCATTGTAAAGTCATGTTGAAAGCACTGATTCTTCTTCATCTTTGCAGCTAACCATGACGTACAAAGAACTCAGCTAGCTCCACAGTACTAAATGTGCTCCTCTTCTCTTCTGTTACTCTCAGGCAGTGCAATGGATTTACCAGTTCTCTTCCAGGCTCCTCACACCCTGGATTTCTACGTTCCAAGGATGACCAGTTGGTTTCAGTCTCTATCTAAACTTTTCCCTTTAACTACACAGGACATTTTTTCTTGCCTTTCTGCTGTTCAGAAGTATGTGCACTTTGGTAGCGGCTGGGTGAGAGACTCTTGCACAAGTAGAGACTGCGTCAAGCAGAGTGTCAGACTGGAATGCTGGTTTTGTTTCAGGTCCCTATTTCTTGCCCTTAAGATCCAAGGGATTGCTTCTTTAGCTTATGTATGCACACAAATACAGCATTCTAAAGGAAAGGGAGAAATATACCATTCGATTTCAGGCAGCATTCTTTCTTTCCCCCTCCTCAGGTTTTATACCTCTAAATAAATTTAACTCAATGATCTCATGGAGAGCCCTTTCTCTTGTATATTTTTTTTTATCTCTATACCTCTGGAGCACTTAACTCATCTTCTCAGGTATATTCTGAGTGCTGACTGCTGCCTTTTGTGCAACTCCAACTTATCCTGTGCTTTCACTTCTCAACATCTATCGTTATGAGCAAAAATACTGACCCTAAAATGCTGTTCGATACCACAAATAAGATCTAATTTAAACCCTTATGTTCTCAAGCTGATGTCCTTTTTGATCTCTTTTAGCAAGTTTATTCCTTGATATGTCACTTAAGACCACACTTAGTAGTTTCCACAAAATATTCAATTGCAAACGTGCAGTCAATGCAATTGTATATTGTAGTATCCATCGTAAGTCCACTTCCTTAGAGTGAAATGCTACCATTAAAATGCAAATGAATTTACTAATTAGAATTGTTTGAGCCAAATATCGCTCTGTATATCGTAATAATTTAATTATGATATTTGTGTAGTTGAGATCCATATCGCTAAAAATTATTATTTAATCATTTTAGACTCTTTCAAGAACAGAGCAATATGTATGGCCAGGATGTTCTTGAAAATCTGTTTCATTCTGGGGTTTTTTGCACAAATGTGGTGCAATATTAATATATTGGGTATTGAAATGAACATATATCCTCACACTTTTTGCTTTCACTAACTTTTCTATTAGCTATGATCATGAAGGGCGTCTGACCAATGTGACACGTCCCACTGGAGTGGTAACTAGCCTTCATCGAGAGATGGAAAAGTCTATTACCATCGACATTGAGAATTCTAATCGGGATGACGATGTCACGGTCATCACAAATCTCTCCTCTGTGGAGGCTTCCTATACAGTTGTTCAAGGTACCAAAGCATACTTCTCAGCACATCTCCTAACGACACACACCACTTGAGAAAGCAATTTGCAACAGATTTGTGTCATTAGGACAGTTATGAGCAGGGGAAAACGTAACAAGTTTGCAAGAAAACTCCCCTGAAGCTCATTCCTAAAATAGCAGGTCTACAGGACAGGTAAGAGACATTTCACAATCGTGCTTTGTGTCAACTATGTCTGGTTGTTATCTGCTGGTGTCAGGCCTGCTATTGCCTCTTGGGTCAGGATCACTTTACCCACTCAGATATTTCTCTGTATTTCACTGCAAAATTGGTTCTGACTTTGGTGCCACAAAGATGCACAGTGACTGCCAAGTGTCAGCTGCCTGGGGAGAGATCCTTGTGGAGAGAGGCTCCAGTGGCCTCCTACTATTAGGCGTGGAATCTGCCAAATTTATACACTACCATTAAATAGAATTCAGAACAATCAGGGCAGTGGATGCTCTTGACCCATGGTTAGCACTTCTGAGAAGTGTTACAGCCCAAGTGTGGCAGGAGAGATCAGCAACAAAGTGGTGAATGTTTGCTTAGCGCTTTCCAGCGCTGCCATAGCATTGATTCCCATGAAGTGGAAACAGTCAGTTATCAGAGACTGAGAGGAGTTTGGTGGGTGATAGGTGTTTCTAATTAAGATATAATGTCACTGGAATGAGAATATCATCATCGAGCAGTGGTCTTCTCCTGACATAAATGTCAGCAGTTATAGACTATTATACTGTCACGTTCTGGTTACAAAGACTATTTCTCTTATACCAGATGATTAATTATATAGATGTTGTCCTTCTGCCAGACAAACCTTGGTGCTGTGGTGATAGTTGCACACTGTAGCACTCCATCCTCGTGGAGAATGGACTTGGCTGTGTCAAAGAGCTGGAGAACTACATGGCCAGAGCAGTACTGGGCCAAAAGGCCGGGTGTGCTGCTGGTAGGGTGGTGGGAGAGCAGGCAGGAAAGCAGACTGCCAGCTTGTATTGCTGGAGTCTCACACCTGGAGGATTTAAAGTCAAATGCTGTAAAAGTCCTTCCTTGCAGACAGTTTTTAAACAGAGGGAAAGAAAAAGAAGAGGCACTTACTTCTTCTCACTCCTAGGGTCCAGCAGTCCTCTTCTTTTACCCCTTTCTTTCTGTCCTGGAGTTCGATGGTTTGTTATTCATCCACCAGTTCAGTTTTCGGGAGTTTTTGTTCATATTAGAAATAAATTACATTGCTGAAAGCATATCACTGTGCATTTTGATTCACAATTAAAACTAAAGGGAAAACATAATGAAATAAACACAGTATCTCTCTGCAGGCTCACTGTTGCACTACTGTTCTTTACATGAATCAGTAACATCTGTAATTTCCACCATAGTCCCACGTAAATGGTAATTGCAGGCTGACTTCATTTAACATCAACAGGAATGCAATAAAAACCCAATCAAATTAAGCTATATGTTTTCTTTATGACTGGAGTAGCTAAATTATTTTCTTTTCATTATTGCTGTAGATCAAGTGAGGAACAGCTACCAGCTCTGTAATAATGGTACTTTGAGAGTGATGTATGCCAATGGCATGAGCATTAGCTTTCACAGCGAACCTCATGTCCTGGCTGGGACTGTAACTCCCACCATAGGACGATGTAATATTTCTCTACCAATGGAAAATGGTTTAAACTCAATTGAATGGCGTCTGAGGAAGGAACAGATTAAAGGCAAAGTGACTGTGTTTGGAAGAAAGCTCAGGGTAAGTAGAAACTGTCATTACAATAATGATGTTTTCCTCTGTGGGCAGAGCATTAATTTTCTTTTTGAAGGCATCTTTCCTATTTTTACTTCTTTAAAATGCACAACTCTGGAATTTTTTTTAATATGACAATATTTTCTGTATTGGAGAGGTCAGTTAACTGCATGAGACTGTGTGCTACATCAGCTGTAGAAGCTTCGTTGCTAGAAGTATTTTAAAAGAGGTTGGTAAAAATATCCAGAACATTGGCGCAAGTCACTCTGGTTCTGAAGGTGGGGGAAAAACCAATCCAACCACACAGCATTTGTGAAACTGCTACAGCACACTCACCACAGCTAGTCCTGGGCAAGGAAGCACAATTACAGCATAAGCAGTTACATTCTGCTTGTGTAGAATCTGCCTGCAGATTCATTGAGACAAGCATATTGTGTTTATTCCCCTTTCCAAATGGCATGATTGGAAAATAATTGCCATAATTACGAAGTCATAAGCATAGGATAAGAAAGACACTCAGGTCATGTAATCCATCCCCTGCCAAATTAAAAATGTGCTGCAGCTGGGTTAATCCCATTCTGTGCTTAGCTGGCCTGGTTTTCACCCCTTGGGTACCTAAACTTTCACTGGCCGCTTCAGTATAGACAGTTTAGTAGGGCTTTGAGATACTTGGGCAGAGAAAAGTGCAATGTTAATCAAGCCCTAGTTCTTTTCAGAGATACAATTCTGTGTGTTCAAGGTGATGTACTAAATGCAATTTCTGTAAACAATTATGTAGTAATTCACAAAAACTATTATGAATCAGATGTTGCTTTTTGGTATTTTTCTATTGCTTAACATCTAATTCCCAGTGTTGAATTAACAAGACATTCCTTTTTTCATAAATGCTCAGAATGCACCTACTGGGGAGAAGGGGAAGGTTAGACAAAAAAGGAATGAGATTAGCAGCTAATCCTTAATGACTAAATTTCATGGCTGCGTAATTGATTGTGATGTGTTGACCTGCAGAAGTTGATTAGAATTGGAAACCAGATGAGCACTGCATTTTGACTAGGTGTTCGAAACAAAACTGTGGTAATCCTAACTCTCAATGCTAGAAATGTAATAGAAGTACAGTAAGAAGGAAAGATGTAATATGCCACACATGAAGATGTTAAAAGCAGATATTTATCTCTATATGTGAGTGGAAAACCCTATGCAAGGACAAGAGGTTAGCTACATGCCCTGGATGTACTCATTACAGAAAAATAGAGGCATGTCCTTTAGGCTGAACCTAAGCAGCTGACTTACAGTAACTCTTTCATATGCTCTGTCATCTCATGTACACCCACAGTTGAGTTTATTAATAAAATTATGAGAATTATTTAAACCAAATTAAAAAACCTAAATAGGCACAGTCCACAGCCACTTAATGCTGGTTTCCATTTGTTCATCAAAGTAGCTCCAAGGGGAAAATTCACTATGCAATTTATTTTGGTAGGTATAAGATACTATCAATAGAAGATGAAATACTTGGCCAAGTTGAGAGTTTATAAGGACAACAAAATAGTTTTCTGTGCCATTACATTCATGCATTCATACAGAGATAATCAATACCCCAGATACAGCCAAAGAACTGGAAAAGAATAAATGGTTTTTAAGTACTAAAATACTACATAAATGAAAGTTCTTATGAAAAATGTACTTCAGTGCATTTATATCAACCAGACACTGAACTGCTGTGCTATCTTATTGGGTATTTTTTTTATTTGAAACTGTACCCTGGAAATGCTCATGGAATTGAATTCATGGAGTGTATCCAGGTATGCATTGAATATGTGGAGAAATGCATACACTAACTGTTTTTATGTATGTGCATACACACTCATACATGCATTCTACATACAGCACATATGTATATGCACACAGTTCATTTGCAGTAGGAACAGGCAAGGCTCCTAAATAATGTAACAGCTATCAGCAGGCTCACATGGGGTAATTTAAGTTTCAGTTTGGGCATGAAACACAAATATTCAAAGTGATTCTCAGTGGTATTCCACTTAGTTTTGGGAACATCCTAAGAGAGTGTTGCAGTTTTCTTCTGGAGTCAGCTTGGGGTTTATAAGGGACAGAAAATAGGGATGTATGTAAATGTATGTGATCTGCACGTTGGCCTGCTCTATGTTAAGACAAAACTGCCATTACTCCTTTATGCAGTACTGTATAAGGTACTGTCCTGGCTACTCCCACCTACAAGCTGTCCAGCTGTACACATCCCAGACCTCAAAGATTGCCAACAACAAAAATTACCTAAGATACAGATGGGCCATAATTCTGGCCTTGTGTGCACCATCACAAACCTGCTGAGGGACGTGTGGGTCAGGTATCTGTAGCTCTGTAAGGAGGTGATGCATAAGTGCTCAGCATGTCTCATGGTTGAGCTGTAGCCGTGCCAGGTGGCCCAGCACGCCACGGCTGCTGAGGCTGGCTCTGAGCTGCCAGGCTCCCAGGCACCGTCTCCAGGCTGCAGGCACCATCAGACAACAACTCCTGTGTCTGCCTGGGTGCTGGTGGCTGGTGTCACCCAGAGCTGCCCTGACAACCACGGTCCTGGAAACCTTGGCCTGCTTGGGTGGACTTGGCTGCAGTTAGCAAAGTGTTGGCAGGTTAGTGGTGGACGTGGGGAGATCTTTGAAGATACAGGGCTCAAGAAAGGATCTGTCCCTTTGTGATTTTATTAGTAGAAAAACTCAGAATGAAACCTTCCTCTAACTGAAGCTCAGGAATTTCAGTGTATGCCGAACCCCCCTCATCTGAGGATGTAAAGGTCACCTTACCAGGTCTTATTCAGCTAGCGTGACACTGTGTCACACACTGTGACATGTACTGGCTGCGTCTGAAGAAGGTACCAGAAACCCCAGGTCCATTAGTATGTTTTCCATTGCAATTTTTTTTTGTTTACTTCATTAGATGCAGGTTCATGCCATAAAGAAATGCATACCTATCATATATGGTATGTAGCCATCTAATTCCCATATAGCTTTATTCTTATTATTCAGTTAAATGTCTGGCTGTTGTGTTCTACTAAGCACTTGCTCTCACAAAATACATAAATTAAAAAGAAAGCGTCAATAATATGTCACTTTAAATTCTGTGGTACAGAAAATGTTTCGGTTTCATTCATTTTAAAGTTTTTACCTGTAAGGTATGTTTTTTAAGGAGGATTTTATTGATGCTGTGGATAAAGTAGAAAAGCCTTCATTATACATTGGTATTGCAGTGTGTATATAGTGTTTAAGTAGTGGATTATGTCTAAATCGTTTAATATATTGTTTAAGTAGTGAATATGTCTGCTATTAAGCCAAGTGGTCTGCAGACTTTCCTAGAGAGCACTTGTTTAGGCAGATCCAGCACTTGCTCATAAACCTCTGCCATTGTGGAATTCAAATATTGTGACCAGCCCTGGGGAACATGCCCCATGGTGAGGGCAAACCACTGACTTCTAGAAACAGAATTGGAATATTGCAATGTTTCTGTTTCAGGCTCTGCACATCCTCATCTATATTTACTTTCTAGACTGCCCTTGCACTTTGAACAGAGATTTCTAGTGAGTAGCCCACAGCAATCCCCAGGAATTTTTCCTGGGTTAATTAAAAAACCAGCAATGAGGAGTTTAAATGAATGTCTCATTTGCATTGCCTGAAACATATTTGCTGATGGGGAATTTCAGCCTCCATTTTGGTGGACATTCACCAAGCTCTGCATAGTCACGCTGAAGCCACTCACAGCCCTTTTCTAGTTTTTCCTAAGTAACATTGAATCTTCTGTAGTATTTGACATCTAAGTATTCTCTTCACCACTCTGCTAAGCACAAAGCATATCCAAGTATCCATATGCAGACTATTATGGTATATCCCATTTTTGAAACTGTCCAATTTTTGACCTTTTTGTTTTTCCTTGCTGGACAGATGCTTGACTGGATCAAATTCTTCCCTAGTCCTTGTTTTACAAGTGCTTTCCGTATTTTTGGTAAAGACTCTTATACAAACTTAACCAAACCCCTTTCATAGATTTTCTCAATATATTATCTCTTATCTAGAACGTTGTCTATATGGTAAATAATACCAACTATATAAATACATATATATATACATATATGTGGATATAAACTTGTGACTTTAATTAAGAAAAGTCATGCTGCTTAATATTTTATTTGATCCTGATCTGCTTAAATAAACACAGTGTATTATTGTTCCCTTTTAGATTGCATGATGCTTTGTTTTATTGATTTACCTCTTTGCCTAATACTTCCAGCGGTTCTGGTAAGGCTTGTTGCTCCACAGGTGATTTTTTTCTCTTCCTCCTCAATATTCAGTTGTATGGGTGCAACCATTTGCAATGGATTTTACAGGCATACTTGATATGTGTATTAACTGAGAAGCCAGTTTGGGTATTCATTTTGGAAATACTCTGAGGTTTCTGAATGATGTCATTGTAAAGTCATGTTGAAAGCACTGATTCTTCTTCATCTTTGCAGCTAACCATGACGTACAAAGAACTCAGCTAGCTCCACAGTACTAAATGTGCTCCTCTTCTCTTCTGTTACTCTCAGGCAGTGCAATGGATTTACCAGTTCTCTTCCAGGCTCCTCACACCCTGGATTTCTACGTTCCAAGGATGACCAGTTGGTTTCAGTCTCTATCTAAACTTTTCCCTTTAACTACACAGGACATTTTTTCTTGCCTTTCTGCTGTTCAGAAGTATGTGCACTTTGGTAGCGGCTGGGTGAGAGACTCTTGCACAAGTAGAGACTGCGTCAAGCAGAGTGTCAGACTGGAATGCTGGTTTTGTTTCAGGTCCCTATTTCTTGCCCTTAAGATCCAAGGGATTGCTTCTTTAGCTTATGTATGCACACAAATACAGCATTCTAAAGGAAAGGGAGAAATATACCATTCGATTTCAGGCAGCATTCTTTCTTTCCCCCTCCTCAGGTTTTATACCTCTAAATAAATTTAACTCAATGATCTCATGGAGAGCCCTTTCTCTTGTATATTTTTTTTTATCTCTATACCTCTGGAGCACTTAACTCATCTTCTCAGGTATATTCTGAGTGCTGACTGCTGCCTTTTGTGCAACTCCAACTTATCCTGTGCTTTCACTTCTCAACATCTATCGTTATGAGCAAAAATACTGACCCTAAAATGCTGTTCGATACCACAAATAAGATCTAATTTAAACCCTTATGTTCTCAAGCTGATGTCCTTTTTGATCTCTTTTAGCAAGTTTATTCCTTGATATGTCACTTAAGACCACACTTAGTAGTTTCCACAAAATATTCAATTGCAAACGTGCAGTCAATGCAATTGTATATTGTAGTATCCATCGTAAGTCCACTTCCTTAGAGTGAAATGCTACCATTAAAATGCAAATGAATTTACTAATTAGAATTGTTTGAGCCAAATATCGCTCTGTATATCGTAATAATTTAATTATGATATTTGTGTAGTTGAGATCCATATCGCTAAAAATTATTATTTAATCATTTTAGACTCTTTCAAGAACAGAGCAATATGTATGGCCAGGATGTTCTTGAAAATCTGTTTCATTCTGGGGTTTTTTGCACAAATGTGGTGCAATATTAATATATTGGGTATTGAAATGAACATATATCCTCACACTTTTTGCTTTCACTAACTTTTCTATTAGCTATGATCATGAAGGGCGTCTGACCAATGTGACACGTCCCACTGGAGTGGTAACTAGCCTTCATCGAGAGATGGAAAAGTCTATTACCATCGACATTGAGAATTCTAATCGGGATGACGATGTCACGGTCATCACAAATCTCTCCTCTGTGGAGGCTTCCTATACAGTTGTTCAAGGTACCAAAGCATACTTCTCAGCACATCTCCTAACGACACACACCACTTGAGAAAGCAATTTGCAACAGATTTGTGTCATTAGGACAGTTATGAGCAGGGGAAAACGTAACAAGTTTGCAAGAAAACTCCCCTGAAGCTCATTCCTAAAATAGCAGGTCTACAGGACAGGTAAGAGACATTTCACAATCGTGCTTTGTGTCAACTATGTCTGGTTGTTATCTGCTGGTGTCAGGCCTGCTATTGCCTCTTGGGTCAGGATCACTTTACCCACTCAGATATTTCTCTGTATTTCACTGCAAAATTGGTTCTGACTTTGGTGCCACAAAGATGCACAGTGACTGCCAAGTGTCAGCTGCCTGGGGAGAGATCCTTGTGGAGAGAGGCTCCAGTGGCCTCCTACTATTAGGCGTGGAATCTGCCAAATTTATACACTACCATTAAATAGAATTCAGAACAATCAGGGCAGTGGATGCTCTTGACCCATGGTTAGCACTTCTGAGAAGTGTTACAGCCCAAGTGTGGCAGGAGAGATCAGCAACAAAGTGGTGAATGTTTGCTTAGCGCTTTCCAGCGCTGCCATAGCATTGATTCCCATGAAGTGGAAACAGTCAGTTATCAGAGACTGAGAGGAGTTTGGTGGGTGATAGGTGTTTCTAATTAAGATATAATGTCACTGGAATGAGAATATCATCATCGAGCAGTGGTCTTCTCCTGACATAAATGTCAGCAGTTATAGACTATTATACTGTCACGTTCTGGTTACAAAGACTATTTCTCTTATACCAGATGATTAATTATATAGATGTTGTCCTTCTGCCAGACAAACCTTGGTGCTGTGGTGATAGTTGCACACTGTAGCACTCCATCCTCGTGGAGAATGGACTTGGCTGTGTCAAAGAGCTGGAGAACTACATGGCCAGAGCAGTACTGGGCCAAAAGGCCGGGTGTGCTGCTGGTAGGGTGGTGGGAGAGCAGGCAGGAAAGCAGACTGCCAGCTTGTATTGCTGGAGTCTCACACCTGGAGGATTTAAAGTCAAATGCTGTAAAAGTCCTTCCTTGCAGACAGTTTTTAAACAGAGGGAAAGAAAAAGAAGAGGCACTTACTTCTTCTCACTCCTAGGGTCCAGCAGTCCTCTTCTTTTACCCCTTTCTTTCTGTCCTGGAGTTCGATGGTTTGTTATTCATCCACCAGTTCAGTTTTCGGGAGTTTTTGTTCATATTAGAAATAAATTACATTGCTGAAAGCATATCACTGTGCATTTTGATTCACAATTAAAACTAAAGGGAAAACATAATGAAATAAACACAGTATCTCTCTGCAGGCTCACTGTTGCACTACTGTTCTTTACATGAATCAGTAACATCTGTAATTTCCACCATAGTCCCACGTAAATGGTAATTGCAGGCTGACTTCATTTAACATCAACAGGAATGCAATAAAAACCCAATCAAATTAAGCTATATGTTTTCTTTATGACTGGAGTAGCTAAATTATTTTCTTTTCATTATTGCTGTAGATCAAGTGAGGAACAGCTACCAGCTCTGTAATAATGGTACTTTGAGAGTGATGTATGCCAATGGCATGAGCATTAGCTTTCACAGCGAACCTCATGTCCTGGCTGGGACTGTAACTCCCACCATAGGACGATGTAATATTTCTCTACCAATGGAAAATGGTTTAAACTCAATTGAATGGCGTCTGAGGAAGGAACAGATTAAAGGCAAAGTGACTGTGTTTGGAAGAAAGCTCAGGGTAAGTAGAAACTGTCATTACAATAATGATGTTTTCCTCTGTGGGCAGAGCATTAATTTTCTTTTTGAAGGCATCTTTCCTATTTTTACTTCTTTAAAATGCACAACTCTGGAATTTTTTTTAATATGACAATATTTTCTGTATTGGAGAGGTCAGTTAACTGCATGAGACTGTGTGCTACATCAGCTGTAGAAGCTTCGTTGCTAGAAGTATTTTAAAAGAGGTTGGTAAAAATATCCAGAACATTGGCGCAAGTCACTCTGGTTCTGAAGGTGGGGGAAAAACCAATCCAACCACACAGCATTTGTGAAACTGCTACAGCACACTCACCACAGCTAGTCCTGGGCAAGGAAGCACAATTACAGCATAAGCAGTTACATTCTGCTTGTGTAGAATCTGCCTGCAGATTCATTGAGACAAGCATATTGTGTTTATTCCCCTTTCCAAATGGCATGATTGGAAAATAATTGCCATAATTACGAAGTCATAAGCATAGGATAAGAAAGACACTCAGGTCATGTAATCCATCCCCTGCCAAATTAAAAATGTGCTGCAGCTGGGTTAATCCCATTCTGTGCTTAGCTGGCCTGGTTTTCACCCCTTGGGTACCTAAACTTTCACTGGCCGCTTCAGTATAGACAGTTTAGTAGGGCTTTGAGATACTTGGGCAGAGAAAAGTGCAATGTTAATCAAGCCCTAGTTCTTTTCAGAGATACAATTCTGTGTGTTCAAGGTGATGTACTAAATGCAATTTCTGTAAACAATTATGTAGTAATTCACAAAAACTATTATGAATCAGATGTTGCTTTTTGGTATTTTTCTATTGCTTAACATCTAATTCCCAGTGTTGAATTAACAAGACATTCCTTTTTTCATAAATGCTCAGAATGCACCTACTGGGGAGAAGGGGAAGGTTAGACAAAAAAGGAATGAGATTAGCAGCTAATCCTTAATGACTAAATTTCATGGCTGCGTAATTGATTGTGATGTGTTGACCTGCAGAAGTTGATTAGAATTGGAAACCAGATGAGCACTGCATTTTGACTAGGTGTTCGAAACAAAACTGTGGTAATCCTAACTCTCAATGCTAGAAATGTAATAGAAGTACTTGTGGTAATCAGCTGAAGTTAAACACATCTTAGAGCTGAAACCTTGCCTGAGATGGGGTTTCTTGCATTATGTTTATGCAAATAAAAACACTGCTTTATCTAGCAACACCTCAACATTTAATTGTCTGGGTTTAGTTCCTGCAACAATAATCACATACCCATTTAGCTCTTTTAAATGAAAATCACGATGAGATTATAACAGGTTGAGTGGACGAAAAATGAAATCTGAAAATGAGGGGGAAAGCACAGCATTTATTTGCATCTCATTTACTCTAATTCAGCTTTATAAGTTGTTTATTGAATGAAATGGAGCATGTGTGTATGATCACTGGGGGAGCAGGTGGCAGCAGGGTCGGCTATGGCACCTGGGACAGATGTGGCATAGAATGGTACGGGATGGGCCACTGCAGGACTAACAGAGGAATGACCAGGCAGGGAGTGTGTGGACCCAAATCCTGAATCCCCAGGGAAGAATCAGCTATTGCTGAAAGGGATTGTTATGACATGGGAGTCCCCTCTTGCTAGAGCCAATACCTCCTTCCTTCAATACTTAAAGGTGATGTATAAGAAAGAGGGTGTCAGACTTTTTAGTAGGGCAATAGGACAAGAAGTAATGATTTTAAACTAAAAGAGATTTAAACTAAAAGAGATATAGAATAGATATAATGAAGAATTTTTTTTTACAATGAGGTTGGTGAAACACTGGCACAGGGTACCCAGAGAAGCTGTGGCTGCCCCATCCCTGGCAGCGTTCAAGGCCAGGTTGGACAGGGCTTGAATCAACTTGGTCTAGGGGAAGGTGTCTCTGCTCTTTGCAGGGGGTTGGGTTGGACTAGATGACCTTTAAAGGTCCCTTCCAACCCAAACTAGTCGATGAATCTGTGATTCTTCAGGTAGAGCTGCCTCTTGTGCCCCCAGCTCTGCTCGTTGTGCTGTAGGCACATCCCAGCTGTACATGTTGGCCCCTGAGACACGCTGGGCCAACTTCATTAAGCCAGGAAAGGAAGACCTGCCCTTCACCTCTGAGTTATCTCTCTTACTGTCCACTACTCTCCTATGCACCACACATCCAGTGTGTTGCAGTAGTTTCAGATAAAGCATTGAAGATTCACTTCTGAAGAGTTTTTCTTACAGTGCAGACAAAATCACATATAAGTGATTTTTGTTGCCAGACCTTTACCCAAGGCACAAAGGGCTCATCCCTACGGCCATTTGTTCAGCAGCAGCCAAGGGAAAAACCAGATGTGCATGTAGTTAGTGGAACAAAAGAAACAGAGCTTGTTAGGTGATCTTCAGTCATGGGGTTTATTCATTCAATTTGGGTTACTATATAATTAAAATGACATTACAATTACACTCTCTGGTTTTACCTGTTTTACAAATGAAACTGAAGTTGTTGAATTATCCAAGCAGGTGCTGCTTTATTCTCCAAGTGATATTTGTGTGTGTGCATAGCTCTTGTCTAGGTAACCATTAAAAAAATCCCCAATACTTCAGCTTTCTACAGCAAAAAAAAAACTAATAACTTTTATAATGTTATTGAGAAAAGGGAGGACACCTGGAGTCAGACTTTCCTCCATGCAGATTACCATTGCAGTTACTGTAATGGAGGGAAGAAACCCCAGAAATCACAAAACAAAACCAAATAAAAGCTGAAATTCAGTTCTTAATCTTTCTGAGAGGCCTTGAGCTCTGTGAAGGAAAGGGTTTTCCTATGGCTCTGTCATCAGGATTAATCCTACACTTACAGAACTAGTGTAACCAGTGGAGAAAGTTCTGCTATCGAGTTTTGCTTCCCTGGGTTTGTTTCCATTACAATGGGAGAGCAGAATAAGGTTTATTTGGCCAAGATGTTTTATGAGAAATGCCATATCTTTTCTTTGAATCACAGGAGAAATTTTTGCTGGGATAACCTTTGGATAAACCTACAGGAAAGAGCTTTTTCTAATAATTGCCCACTGAGGAGATGTAAACTGTTAGAGCTAAGTCATATTAATGGAAAAAATAGGATAATGAGCAATAATTTGAAATAATTATTTCTTTACAAACACAAAATTGTATTCCTTTTAAATATGCTTTCTGTGTAAGCGAATTCCTGCAGAGTCGGGTGGGATGGGAATTGGGTTCACCCCTGGCAGGGAAAATCTCTCAGAATAACTTTTATGTCCTCGAGAAAGGCCCAGGGTTAATTTACATATTGTTTGATGTGCAGTATAATTCTGGCTAAGAGAAAACGTGGCCTAATCAAAGCTCCTGCAAAGAACAAATTCCCACAAACTGATGAATACTTCTTAAATAGTCGTTGCTCTCAAATTATATCTAATTTAAAGACTTCCACTTTATTAATGATGCATCTACAATTAAATTACTTAAGAGGCTTTATCAGATTACAGCATTAGCCTGAATTCTGTGGCATAGTCTGCAGTGAATATATTTATGTACCTCTTACAGCACTCTCACTAGCAGCCTCTCCGTGTGGCATCCTTGTGCCCCTTTGTTTCTGTTTTGCCCTTTTATTAAAAACCGAACCCAACAAAATCTGAGCCCAAAACACTTCATGTTATACTTCAGTTTCAAAATTGTAACTGAAAAAAAATGAAAAAGCAAAAAATGAAAGCATTTAACCTAATTATTTAGTTTGTTTCTCAAAACTAAGTCCATCTTTCCCAGCCTGTATGAGCCAAATCTTTAATCAGAAGAAATGAAACCCATTCCAAGTGGCTGCATTGATGAGGGATCTATAGACTATTTGGAAAGCAAATGAAGAAAATAGTAAATGAATGAATTCATAAGCAGGGTGTTGCAGCTACAGAGCCTATGTGGGTAAACCTCAGTGAAGACATGAAAGCATTATTTCTTCTGTTCTTGAAGTCATAGTAGGGGAAGAGGTTAAGATCTACTGATGGCAGAAGCAGAAAAGCTCCTTCTATGTAAAAGTTGTTTCTCTGCTAAGTGCTAGCACTGCACTTTAGGACCCAGGTGTGCAGTATATGTCTCTGTTGTGACAACAGCAGCCCCTTGCTGTAAGATGACAGCTCCCACGTTGCAGGGAGATGGGGAATATCCCAGTGAAACACCTAAACTTATATGTTTGAATTTCCAAGAACTAGAAAGAAACAGCCAGTTAACAGGAAGAGATGCTACACTTCTCTAAACTGTGGGGAAATTGAGCTCTCCATTGTGCATGCCACTTTCATCCATAGGAGCTAGTGGCCCTGCTGACTAAACGCAGCCTCCGTTCCCTCCATAGGTTCATGGAAGGAATTTGCTGTCCATTGACTACGATCGGAACATACGCACAGAGAAAATCTATGATGATCACCGGAAGTTTACCCTGCGGATCATCTACGACCAGCTCGGGCGCCCATTCCTCTGGCTGCCCAGCAGCGGCCTGGCTGCTGTCAACGTCTCCTACTTCTTCAACGGGCGCCTGGCTGGGCTGCAGCGCGGAGCCATGAGTGAGAGAACAGATCTGGATAAGCAAGGCCGGATTGTATCACGCATGTTTGCTGATGGGAAGGTTTGGAGCTACACCTATCTAGAAACAGTAAGTGATGTTGTTTTACCTGCTGACAGCAGCTACAAATAGACAAAGTGCTTCTTGGCTTCATTTTAAGCCCTGTATGTAACATGCACACACACACACACAGATTATCTATAATTTGACACGTTCCATCTGTAAAGAATCCCTCTGCACCTGGTCTCAAAATTCCTTATTTTTTAATTAGTCAACTAATTTGACTGATGTTTAATGAGAAATACATTGTTCATGGATTGTGTATTTTGATATGTTCCTGGAAGCTGTTGGCTGCCATATAATAGCATAAACTGAACACAATGAATTGCCCTTAACGAAGACCATAAACACATCACTAAACCTGACAAAAGGTACAGGTAGAAACAGGTAATTCATCTGTAATCGTTATTTCATAAATGAAAATATGATAAAGCATTTTTACTTAGCCCAACTAAGACACTTAAATCATAAGTGCCTTAAATACCTCAAAATTGCATATTCCCTTCCCTTCTTTGAACCTGTTGTGTTAAGCAAACCAGAGCAAATATTCTCTGCTTTTTGTCCACATATTTCACAGTAAGAGTTGTGAATTACGATTGCTAGTGGCAAAGTAAATCAAGTAATTTATCTAACACCTCTGCATCCCTCAGAAAAAATGAAAACAAAAAGGTCCTACTAGGGGGAGGGCAGCTAATAGATTTCTAACCTGTGCTTTCCTGGAGTGTCAGCGTGTTGATTTCTAAGTAGCACAACCTTCCATCTAGCAATCTGACAATATTCTTGCACAGCTTTGTGCCCCTAACTGATGCACCTCATTCTCTTTTAATTCATTTAACACTAGTGCCTTATCAGTAAACTTTACTGTCCTCAGAGGTCACATGCCAAAAGCTGGTAACTGTGTATTAATTTTCTCCCTACAGTCGATGGTACTACTGCTTCAGAGTCAACGCCAGTATATCTTTGAGTATGATTCTTCAGACCGCCTCCATGCTGTCACCATGCCCAGTGTTGCTCGGCACAGCATGTCAACTCACACCTCCATTGGCTACATTAGAAACATTTATAACCCTCCTGAAAGCAATGCATCAGTGATTTTTGATTACAGTGATGACGGGAGGATTCTGAAAACATCATTTTTAGGCACTGGCCGACAAGTCTTCTACAAGTATGGAAAGCTATCCAAGTTATCTGAAATTGTTTATGACAGCACTGCAGTTACTTTTGGCTATGATGAAACTACAGGTGTCCTAAAAATGGTGAATCTGCAAAGTGGAGGATTTTCTTGTACAATCCGCTACCGTAAAATTGGTCCTCTTGTTGACAAACAAATCTACAGGTTCTCTGAAGAAGGTATGGTCAATGCGAGGTTTGATTATACATATCACGATAATAGCTTTCGAATAGCGAGCATCAAGCCCATAATAAGCGAGACACCTCTTCCGGTTGATCTTTACCGTTACGATGAGATTTCTGGCAAAGTAGAGCATTTTGGCAAGTTTGGAGTTATTTATTATGATATAAATCAAATTATTACTACAGCAGTTATGACACTGAGTAAGCACTTTGATACCCATGGGCGCATTAAAGAAGTTCAGTATGAAATGTTCCGATCTCTAATGTACTGGATGACTGTCCAATATGACAGCATGGGAAGGGTAACTAAGAGAGAACTGAAACTTGGTCCATATGCAAACACCACCAAGTATACCTATGACTATGATGGAGATGGGCAACTGCAAAGTGTATCAGTAAATGACAGGCCAACCTGGCGTTACAGTTATGATCTGAATGGAAACCTTCATCTCCTGAATCCTGGAAATAGTGTTCGGCTGATGCCTCTGCGCTATGACCTGAGAGACAGAATTACACGCTTAGGTGACATACCCTACAAAATTGATGAAGATGGATTCCTGTGTCAGCGAGGCTCAGACGTATTTGAATACAACTCCAAAGGACTCTTGACAAGAGCTTACAACAAAGCCAATGGGTGGAGTGTTCAGTACCGTTATGATGGACTTGGCCGAAGGGCTTCCTGTAAGACTAACCTGGGGCACCACCTACAGTACTTTTATGCTGATCTTCACAATCCAACAAGGGTCACTCATGTCTACAATCATTCCAATTCAGAAATTACCTCTTTATACTATGATCTGCAAGGCCACCTCTTTGCAATGGAGAGTAGCAGCGGGGAAGAATATTATGTCGCTTCTGATAACACAGGCACTCCATTAGCCGTGTTCAGCATCAACGGCCTCATGATCAAACAGCTTCAGTACACAGCATATGGGGAGATCTACTATGACTCTAACCCTGATTTTCAGCTGGTGATTGGGTTCCATGGGGGGCTGTATGATCCTTTAACCAAACTCGTCCATTTTACCCAAAGGGACTATGATGTCCTGGCTGGACGCTGGACATCTCCTGATTACACCATGTGGAAAAACATTGGTAAAGAACCCACTCCTTTCAATCTGTACATGTTCAAGAGTAACAACCCTCTAAGCAATGAACTGGATCTAAAGAACTATGTAACAGGTGAGACTTTGTTACATTCCTTATAAACAACACTATGGTTTGGAAGTTGATTTGGGAAGGAAATCAGAATTCTCCTTACTAGCCATTTTCTGAATCTTCCTGTCCAGGTGGGGCCATTTTCCTTTTTGTGCTATGAAAAGAGATGGCTAGTCCTGATTCTTTGATGCTGCCCCTGTGCAAATGAAGGGCACTAAATAAGAAGCCACAAGGAATTTATGGAGGGGAAAGAAATAGATTAACTCTCAAAATTAACTGCTGACTGAGCCCATGAGCGCATTACGGATTAGTGCCAAGAACTTATTTAATTAAACCTCTTTTCCCATTTAACTTTTAATACACAGTTTTCAATCTTTAAAACCAAAATATTGATTTTTAGAAATATTCTTACCTCCTGCAAGTGTAAGAAATGTGATGAAATGTGTAGAGCTGAGGAAGAGAAACAATAAAGTAGTTTTGATTGCAGATGTTAGAACTGGGTAGAACTTGTAACCTCTTCTTAATTAGCAGTAATTTTTCACTTAGTGAGATCACACAGTACTCAAGCCGGCTGCTGGCAACTTCTAAAAAGAAAGGTAATTAGTACGTCTTCAGGAAAACCTTTTTTCAGCACTGAATATGCAGTATCCAGTAATTAGAGCAGTGGTATCATTTATAAAAAGGAGCTATCTTAATTTTAGCAGTAATTTGAATTTCAAGAAAAGTGCATTTCCGTCAGAGAAAATCACAGCAAGTTTCATTGGTACATTGGGACCTAATCGTGTGTGTAACATCCCAGAGGTTCTATTGGAGCTACTTTCCAATTTGAAGATAGTGCAACTCGTATCTGATAGTGTGAAAATACTGGTGACTCAAACGACCTTGGGATCAAATTCTGTTGTCCTAAATTCAAGTCCTATTTTCATCCACCAGTGGATGAAAATTATTATATCTGTATCATTGGTTTAGATTTTCAGTGTCACGATATTTTGCTATGTTCCGAAATTTCATTAATGTAATTTATTCACCCATTGGATGAAATCTAGAAAGATCTATTGCATTTGGTCCACACACACCTTGCAATCTGCAAAAATACTTCACTGGTGATGAAAATATTTGATGCTGTATGGACAAAAGAGATTCTCTTACACAAGAAGGGATGATGGTGGCAGCTGGGTTGTCATACCTTAAAAACAAGCCCAAACAGAAAAGAAAAGAGCTACTTCCCCACCCCAGTTCATTCTTACTGTTAACTCGTGACACTGCTTTATTCACAGGTTTTTATGGAAAGGAATTTCTGTACCAAGTGCAGTGCTACAAAGCAGAACAGTAACTACTTTGCATATAGATCCTCCTCTTTTTTTGTGGAAATAGGGCATCTGAAGTGAATTGTTCAGGATATACCATTATACCATAAAATAAACTGCAGCCTTAAAAAGGAGCAGTGACCCTGTGCTGTCCAAAGCTACAGGAAAAATATGGTAGTCACTGTATGATGTGAGATACATACAAAGGTCTTTACAGAGGCAGAGTATCTTACTACTAATTTTAGTGTCAGAATGGCTAACAAAAGGAAGAGTTTTGTTGTCAAATGACCCCAGCTAAGGAGTACTGCACTTTTTGTGGTGTAACATGTTGGGAAAACAGGCTTTGCAATAACAAGCAGGCTCTGTGCTGTGTCTGAGAGTGTCCCCAAGGTCTGTGTGCAAGGTGAGTGCTCTGCAGGCACCCCATGTTCCTGTGGCAGCAAGCAGAGCTGCTGTGCACCGTGCCTAAATGCAGGCAGAGACCCTTGCAGCAAGAGCGCCCTGCACAATCACATCTCTTCAGGCAAGGGGTTTGGCTCACACAGGGAAGCAGGAATAGCACCATCAGGAGCTATTGTAGGCCAGTGAGGAAAGAAGGCCATCGGAAAGGATGGGATTTTTAAACAGAAACAGTCATGAATATAGGTCCAAATCAAACGAGAAGTGCCTGTGCTCCCACACTGCTGCTCATCCCTGTGACTGGCAGAAAAGAGAAGCGGGAAGCAAATGTAAACCAGGGTCATGGACTTTTCCGTTGCTGTTGTTAAAAATGTCACTTGATAACTAAAATACATCATAAGTTCTTAAGATGTGTTGAGTGAGAGTTATTGTTATTTAGCGACTTGGGTTTTTCAGCAAGATATGAGGACAGAGCTTTACTGATTAAACCCAGGGCTGGAAATTCCCAAAGCTCACTGTAGAGCTGAGCTCTGACCCTCTCATGCAGCTCCTGCTTTTCCATACTGGGCCTGAAGGGAAGGTGAGGATATTCATGGTGTCTAAATTTAGCCTTCTGAATTACATGTCTAGCTCCTCACTGCATTTAATGGAGCCTCCAGAGACCCGGTGACAGCTAACAGAAGTAGGACGCAGAAGGCAAGCCATGTATCTTCCCCAAGGACTTTGCAGATGTTTCTAGGAGTACTAACCTAATAAAACATCATTTAACAATAGAGTTTATAGGTTACAGGAGCCACATCGGAAGGTGTCAGAGATGGAAAAAGTATTGCATACAGTGAAATGTTTGGATAATCCATGTGATCTAATGGAATAAGAATGACTGAGGTCGTATATCCCTTTTGAACTATTTAGGGTACATGTAAAGCAATATTTCCTGTGCCTGCTCATGGTGGATTACTACAGATCTGTCAAGTGCCATGCTGTAAAATAAATGATGAGTTCCACAGCTGCTTGAAATCAAGGAGGTCAAGGATGGATTTCTTGAATTTTTTGATTTCTTGCCTTTATTACACACATTCATTTCTCACTTGCCTCCTTCCTTTTGATTTCTAGATGTCAAAAGCTGGTTGGTGATGTTCGGATTTCAACTTAGCAACATTATTCCTGGTTTCCCTAGAGCAAAAATGTACTTTGTGTCACCGCCATACGAGTTGTCTGAGAGTCAAGCATGTGAAAACGGACAGGTAGGCAGAAATACGAAGTTATTTCTATGATCAGAAGTGCTGGCTCTCAGGTAGTTACAGTAGAAGGCCAAGTATTTATTTCTGGGTAAAACTAAGGGAGAATAGCTAGATTTTATCCTAATGACCATATGCCTTTCCTGCCAGCCTTCATTGTTATCATAATTGCAGTGTCGTTAGTTTGTCTTATTGAGTTCTTCCTTTATTAACAAGTTGTAACTCGATTAACTTGATTAGCAATGACAAAAGCAGACTTTGTCAGGGCAATTCATCATCTGTTGTACCTTTGGAAAAACCATCCTGATAACATGTGTTGCAATAAACTTAGGTTGGTACTTGCTGTACTGCTAAGAAATGGTTCTTCTTCTCCCCCAGAGTAGGATTTCTCACCATTTTTTGTCTGATGCTTTTCCTAGTTAGAGGCTTTGGTTTGCTGCTCTAGTTACTACAGTAAAGTCCAGTTACAGCATTCATGCTTGTCAGGTTAAGGATGGAAAATGGTATATAATAAATAATTATAGCTTTATAATAAATCCCAACCCATTTAATAAACTTAGAAAGAGTACTAGGCCAATTCCTAGCTTAATCTTTGCTTTTACTTCACATCTGAGTAATACAACAGAAAGGATCATATAAACCTAATCACACCACTTTACAGGCTTCTGAAAGTCATTTGAGAGTCTAAATCCCTTCTTCAGAAACTGCTTTGTTATTTTGGAGCCCAACTTTTACCTAGTTTCAGAGGCTTACATTCCTAAGCATTTAGTCATCTATGCTGGTTGAAATCCCAGAAGTGCTGTGCTGTCTTTTAGTAGATTGAGTCTGTTTGGTTTCAGCTCAGATTAAGATTGTTTTAGTCATGGGTTTTACTTCTTCTTCTAATGGACATTCTGTAATTTGCCAAAATTGAGATTTGTGGTACATGTGTGCTTCAGAGAGCGATTAATGAGAAATATTGAATTTGGTATTGCTAATAGCAAAATAATTTGCCAAATGAGTCTTTCCCTGGTTCTGAAGGAGACGTGGGTACGGATGGGTAGCAGAGAGTGGTCTTCCCATATCTCAGAATTTTTCACTGCATAGATTTCCTTTAAGAAGGCAAAGCAAGGTTAATGTTGGACTCTGAAATGAGTATTTTCAGATCTATATCTTCTTTAGTGGTTTTGTGTCTTTTGCTTTCCCCAGCTAATTACAGGAGTTCAGCAGATGACAGAAAGACACAACCAGGCTTTCATGGCTCTTGAGGGCCAGGTCATATCTAAAAGATTACATGCCAATATTAGAGAAAAAGCAGGCCGGTGGTTTGCCACAGCCACTCCTATCATTGGGAAAGGAATCATGTTTGCTGTGAAGGAAGGCCGTGTAACCACTGGCGTTTCCAGCATAGCCACAGACGACAGCAGGAAGATTGCCTCTGTCCTGAACAGTGCTCACTACCTGGAGAAAATGCACTATAGCATTGAGGGGAAGGACACCCATTACTTCGTGAAGATAGGCTCGGCTGACAGCGACCTTGTCACCCTCGCGATGACCAGCGGGAGGAAGGTGCTGGACAGCGGAGTCAACGTCACCGTGTCTCAGCCCAGCCTGCTCGTCAGCGGGAGGACTCGAAGGTTTACCAACATTGAGTTCCAGTACTGCACCCTGCTCATCAACATCCGCTATGGACTGACCCCCGACACGCTGGACGACGAGAAGGCTCGAGTGCTCGACCAGGCTCGGCAGCGAGCGCTGGGAGCAGCCTGGGCCAAGGAGCAGCAGAAGGCACGGGACGGCCGCGAGGGCAGCCGCGTATGGACAGATGGAGAGAAGCAGCAGCTTCTGAACACGGGAAGGGTGCAAGGTTACGAGGGATATTATGTCCTGCCCGTGGAGCAGTACCCAGAGCTAGCAGACAGTAGCAGCAACATCCAGTTTTTAAGACAGAATGAAATGGGAAAGAGGTAACAAATTAGTCTGCTGTCATCCTTTGCTGGATGAATCAGTAGTCATAACTGTTATCTCCTCTCCTAAGGAGATGAAGACCTAAATGGGGGCACTAGGCTGAGCTACTCTGGGATAGTAAGTGGCAAAAAGCTCATATTTTTTGAGTTAAATGCCACTGTTCAAGTGATTAAAACTCACATCCTGAAGTGGACTAAAGCTAGACTGAAAACTCTAACCATACAAATTAAAAAGTACCCCTGAAATATTACCCACTTGTTCTGGGTCTAAAGGAAAACAAAAAGAAGGCCTCGTATTGTATTACCTCACTCCATTCACACGTGAGCAAACTAAGAAATCCAAGTGGGCCACTTTCACTAACCAGCTGATGAAACACAGATGATTCAGACTGCTTGTTTGATAAATATCCAAGAGGTTTTCATTTAAAGCAAAATACAGGTGCATTTAAAACATGACTTTGGGGTGATTTGTGTGTAGCAACTGGAGGACAATGAGAATGCAAGTGAGAGCACACTGGAAATAGGAAAGCAAAATATATTTAAAAGTAACAAAACCACACTTGCACTCTGACCCTCCCCTGGTCTGGCTTAAAGCTTAACTTACTCAAAGAGGGCAGAGTGTAAAGTTACATTCAAAATGGTGGCTATAAATCACTACAAATAAATTTCATACTCTGTTTGTCTTTGAAGATTTCCATTGTGGACAGTATAACACAGTTACAGGGTGTAGTCTGTTTAGATTCAGTAGTTTGTTGGTATCAGTTCCAGTAGAGCTGTGGGCATTGTGTTACACTATTGCAAATGGGCACCACGTCAGATCACCCTGTACATACATCAGCCAGAAGGCACAATCACTGTTTCAGATTTAAAAATTATTAGTGTGTTTGTTTGGTCGAGAAACTGAGACAATCACATTACAGTCACCACAGAAAAGAAAAAAAAAAAAAAAAGAGAAAAAAAAGTCTAATAAGAACTTTGGTACAAGAACTTTTTTGTAATATACATGTATGAATTGTTCATTGAGTTTTTATATTAATTTTAATTTGCTGCTAAGCAAAGACTAGAGACAGGCAAAGATAATTTATGGCAAAGTGTTTAAATTGTTTATACATAAATAAAGTCTCTAAAACTCCTGTGAATTGCTTGTCTTCCATTGTGAAATCTTTTCAAAATGAAAAAGCCCGTGTCTCGCTCCCTCCTAACGCACACAGCATCTCATGGGGACAATGACGTGCTGTTGGACCATGGATTCTGCAGAGGGCTGGTCCTTTAACCTCCGGGTAAGCCACACATCACCCAAAGCTCCATTTAGAACACAGCAGAAAACTGGTAAAGGTTGTTGAAGTTCCCCTGGGACACCTCACAACCAGCAACCCTCAAACTGCCATATTTCAATCCTGGAATCAGATTAGTTGCGCTGAAGTATCCTCCAAGCAGTCTGAAACTGCAGCAGCATACTACTAAATGGAATGTGGAAGGCTGTGCTGTGAGCAGGGAAGTCTCCAGGAAATCTGTCTTCCTTGGGAGACTGCTTATTTCTGCCATTCATTAAAAACTGGAGGTAAGCTCAAAGACCCTCTCCTAAGCAAACAGCCACTCCTGGTGATGTTGAAAGGGAGCCATCCATCAGCCAGACCCCTGCTGCTTTTATCTCATTTCAGTATGTACCTAGGGAGCTCTACTTAATTTTGAGAACAATTTTGCTTTTGGGGTTGCAGATCAGGTTTTTAATTATTCACGCTATCGACAGAGATCCTCAAGTTGATTGTGGGTATTAATTCACTCCAGGTCACTTTTAAAGCAGAGCAGTTCAGTGGCTGTGTTCTGGAACACCTACAGCACTCACAAAGTGCATCTAATCTCTGCTGTGCAAACAAAAGCCACCCCATTGTGATGAAGCCTTGCACTCATGTGCAGGGCACCAGAACCCTGAGCCCAGTTACTTACCCTCTGAAGGCTGAGCCCAGATACACTTTCAGATGAAGCCCTTTGTGCCCATCACTACAGATGGTTTTCTGTGCTGATGGCCTTGAAGTGCTGTTACGCTGTCACAATGTTCTTTACCAGTGAAAACTCTTAATGACGTGTTGTGATTTTTTTTAATGGAGGCATAAACCATGACATCCCGAGGTGCAGACACTTCATTACCACAGCTTTTCTGGGTTACCCTTGGCCTGTACTGGTAAGCCTCTTGGGTCATTTTTTGGAATGCAGTGGTTCTCACAGTTGAGAGGGTTAAAATCAGAACCTGCTGCACAGTCCCTGGTGTCCTTTGTTGTGATACCATTCTCCTAAAGCTGAAACTCTTCAGAATTAGAGATTCTGCCACTTCAAAGGGAAATGTAGTGAAACTGAAAGAAGTATCTTTTTAATATTAATTACTATGAGAGGAGACATAACAGATTTACAGGAGATGCACTCCCTATGTTGCATCATCAGGATGTTCTTAAGCACATTTAGGGGTGGTTCAGTCATGTTTGGATGAGCAGTATATCCGCATGGGCAAAGCTCCCTGCCTGTCCCTTGGGCAAGTAACCGCAGTACGTCCAGTGATGTAGGAAGCCTTGTGTGGTGCATCAAAAAGACTGGGAAAGTTACTGTGTTTTGTCATTATGACAAAGAGCTGGATGCTCTCATGTCTGCAAAAAATAGCTGACTGTTACAGGCCTTACTAAAGAGCTTTTCACTTAATGAATGGGGGAGATCTGTATTGATGTGGCCATGGTCAACGTCTTTCTACCTCCTCTCCTGAGGGCCCACCTGAGTTTCCTCTGTTTCTTGAAGTAAGCTTTTCTCCTTTTTCCTTTCTATAACCCTCTTTTTCCTAATTCCCCTCAAATCGGTATCTCCTGGTCCTCTCAAAGCTCTTCCTTTTCCTCTCTCCTCCCTGCTACACTTTTTCATGTGGAATAGGCAATTAACCTAAAGCAACATGAAGGAACCATGAACTGGGATCCTGCTTATGGGAGAGTGGTGGCTTTAACAGTGACACTGTGGCTGTGTCCCCACCAGTGCTGTGACAAGGACAGGCCAAGCACAGCCATGCAAGGACCTGGCCTGAGAAGCTGTCCTTGCTGTGGGAAGGCACAGTGCCTGAGCCACAGGTGTGGGTTTGTCCTCTAGCTCCCTTGAGCATCAGCTGAGGTGTCTGCAGAGTGAACACAAACCCAGGAACAGGCTCCTGTTTGAAGCTAAAACCAGATGCAGGATCAGCATTAGAGTGTGTTTCCTTTTTTCCTATTAGACTGCTGTAACTGAAGGGATTTGTTATTTATAACCTTGCATTTCCTGATTTAGCCTGAAGCCTGGGACATGCTTGTCAATGTAGGCCGTGTCTCTACACATCCTGCTCCTACCACCACTGGTGTTTTCCTCTCAAGGTTGCACTCCACAGCACTTTGGCTGCATGATGGCAGGATGATACCCAGGAGGCACTTGAGGTACCAGCCTTTGCCTCCTTGCACTGCCTCGCCCACACCAGTGCCCAGCAGTGCTGTGTCAGCCTTCCCAAATGGCCTTGGGGTGTCCCAGATAAAGGCATCAACAGAAGCTCCCCTTAAAGCTGGGCCAGACTGATGGATCCGCGATACTCTCATGGGAACTCATGCAGGGAAGGAAGCGTTTAGACCTTATTTGTCTTTCCTTTGCTACCTGGAGTGCAAAGACTCACACACAGACACACACACAGGCACACACGGGGCTCTGGGAACACGCAGTCTGAAGCCTGCACAGGCGATGGCTTTGGCACTGTTAGTTTTCACCTCCCACCCTTGGGTAATGTAGTCCCTGAGAGGCTTTCTGACAGAAACGACTGTGCTAACAGCATTCTGCCTTGTAACATCACCCTGTAAACTATGTGAAGATCACTTCATGTAGCCCAGGTTCATCACTGCTGTAAGAGCAAAAAGCTAGACACCCATCCTCTGCTCTGCACATGACCGGGGCGCCTCCTCCTAAGGCTCTCCCATATTTGTTGGTCAAGAATATCCTGTGAAAACAAGTATCAGCCTTCCCCAGGAATTCAAGGAAACTGCATCACAGCTGTGTGCCGTTGTGAGCCATTATTGAATGCTTCCTGCTGACTTCTCTGTCACGTTGAAGCTTTTGCTGACAAGTCTTGCAAACGCTTCAAAAGCAATTGGTGCTCAAACATGGGAATATGTTCGACATTCAGCTATGAGGCTGCGCCCCTAGGAAACCCCAAAGGTAAAGTTTCTGTCACCCTGTGATACTGTCCCTTGTTCATCTTGCATGAGAGCCACTTGATAAGGTCTGACTTATACTCAGGAGGCCTTTATTTTAACCGTGCATGTGTTCAAAGGTGAGACCTTACGACTAAGGTATGATGGCCCTACAAGTCCTACGATGTTAAGCACAAGGCCCTCAATCTCAGGAAATGCAGATTCTATCCAGAAGGCAAAACTTTCTACAGCAGTATTTTCTCTGAAGAGGATCTAAAAGTAAATGTCCCCGGGCAATTCTGAATGTGGGAATGGGGATCCACTACTCAGATGTACAGTGTAACAGGCTCACTGGCACTAGCTAAGTGGGGCAATAAAGAGATATCAGCATCTCTCTGCCTCTGAGCTTTTCTGCCAACAAGGAAAGTTCCTCTCTAACCTCTTTAGGTGCATTCTGCAGCAAAAAGGTTTCTTATTTACAAGGATTACTTAGTTTCAATCATACTCACTGCAAAAATCTCCACTCTGGAGTCACACCCACTTCACCTCAGTGGCACCAAGTGCTCACATGAGTTTAAGACAGGGCTATCATTTGCCACAGTGCAGCTGCTGAGGCAGCTGCGAAAGACACTTTACTTGCCAGGTCTCTTATTCAGCAAAGAGAACTTACAGCCTCACAGTCACTGTCAGCCCGTGTGTCATGGTCTAACCCCAGCCAGCAACAACACCACACAGCTATTTGCTTACCTTGCTCCAGTGGGATGGGGAGAGGAATCAAAGAAAAGCTGTTCTCAGCCCACAGGTTTGGGTTGAGACAACTTAATAAATGAAATAAAATATAATAATGACCGTTATTGAAAGGGAGGCAACTAAAAGAGAGAGAGGAATAAAACCCAATAAACACAAGTGATGCCAATTGCTCACCACCTGCTGACAAATGCCCAGCCCTGCCTGAGCAGTGATCTCACCCTTCTGGGTTACTGCCCCCAGTTCATACAGTGGGCATGATGTGCTGTGGTATGGAACACCTCTTTGGTCAGTTTGGGTCAGGTGTCCTGTCTCTGCTTCCTCCTGGCTTCCCCTCCTCCCTGGCAGAGCGTGAGGCTCAGAAAGTCCTCGGTCAGAGTAAACATTACTGAGCAGCAACTGAAAACATTGGTGTTATCAGCACTGTTCCCAGGCTGAAAATCAAAACCACAGCGCTGCACCAGCTACTAAGAAGAAAATTAATTCTGTTCCTGCTGAAACCAGGCCACCATGGAAAATAGTGAAGGACTGCTGGCTGCAGCAGGTGGCTCCATCGGGCAGAAGCTGTCACAGGAGGCTCCTGTTGTAGGTACCAGTATTCATACACTGTACACTGTAAGTGCTTGTTTAGGTCCATCATAGCCAAACAATTCTGCCCCTTTGCCATGTATGTCTGTCATCTCCCTAATGAACATAGTTTTATGCAATGCTTAAACATGACCAAGAGCTCTAGAAAGACAAATACTATTGCCAGTGCTGATGCACAAACTGCCCTGTGCTGGCAAAGCCTTTTCTGCTTCTGTCCAACCCGAGGCAGCAGTGCGGTCAGATCTAGAATCGCAATCATGACCTGTGTATTTACAGCAACATCTGACAGGTGATGCAGTAGCATGAGTGACTGGGAAGTGCAAGTGGCATTCATCAGGCAGCTGAGCCTGAGATACATAGCAGCCATCACAGCATGCTGCAGCATCCTCACAGCTGGAGCCATCACACTGGTGGGCTGAGTTGGTCATTTCAATCTCAGCTGACCAAGAACTCGCTATGTAGCACGGGCTCAGCACCAAAACCAAGTGAAACCCGAGGTGGGAGCACTGGTGGCATGTGCTCAGTATCACGTCAGACACCCAGGCAGGTGACCCAGACTAGGGAGCAGCCTGGCAGGAAGGCAGGGCCCCTCCCATGCTTTGTTTGAGACGGCTGCAAGCATCCTGCACACTGCAGGCCAGGCAACCTCTGCAGCCATGGCCTCAAGCCACGGTGGGACTGGGAACATGGGGTTTGCACCCAAGGCAAGAATCAGTGCCCAGCAGATGCCTTGTACCCACCCATGTGCAGCTCAGCAGATGCCACCAGCAGGACCCAGGCTTCTCAGTCCTCCTGCAGCAGGAGAGGGGAGTTCCTGTTTCAGAAGTCCTGCAGGAGCTGTTTGGGATACAAGTCCAATGTAACAGGTCAGGCTTTCCCTCATTTCCTTATTCACTGCAATATTTCTGTAACGTCTTAGCCTCCATCGAGGATTTTAGGGCTCTGGGATTAGGGTCAGGCTCCTCTGTGGTGATTCTGAGCCAAGGAGTTAAAAAAAAAAAGCCAAGTAGTAAAGGAAAATGTGGTAAAAGCACCCTGGGAGAGAGCCATGTGCCAGCTTCCAGAGAGGAGCGAGTGAATGCAGCCAATTTATAAATCCTTAACAAATAGGATTTACAATGGAAGTGGCAGTTAAGCCATCATGAGTGCAGAGGGCGGCAGGCAGTACACTGTAACGCTGTCCGTGCTGTGTTACAGCACCTCAGCAGCACTGCTACCACAGACATGATATTTACAGAAGTTTTACATCGGTAGATAACAGCTTCTGGCAGCCTGAGTCTGGTTTTGTGCTTGCATACAAAAGGCAAATCTGCCAGCAGGGTTGTGTTGGCTCTGCTTTAGCAGCTGCCTGTGCTGCTACAGCCCACACCTGTGCCTGCTTCAGACACCTCTCCCCACCACATTTCACAAATGAAGCTATCATGCAGATGAAAGTAAAACATTAGAAACACTACTCAATGCTATGAATGAGTAATCCATTTCCACTGGTCAGCAAGTCAAGGACTCAATAGGCTCCTTTACCTGGCAGTGTCCAAGGCCAGGTTGGACAAAGCCTTGAGCGACACAATCTGATGTGAGGTGTCCCTGCCCGTGGAAGGGGGTTGGAACTGGATGATCTTGAGGTCTTTTCCAACCCAAATGAGTCTGGGATTCGATGGTTCCTGATAAACCAGATGTTTTCATGTGTCAAAAGTTACTTCTAGAGCTCCAAACCAGATTCCTGTTTGCCTGCATACTGCAGCAGCACTTCGAATACATGCTCACTTTAATACCTGGTCTCTGCCCAGGAGGGGATGAGGCCATCAAAGGACCATGACAAAGCCCCTGAGTTCCCACACCTGACACAGCAGAGGGCTCTTAAAAAAGAAGGGGAAGGCAGAGGCTGAGGCTGGTGGGGGGGTCCAGCTCCTTTCTCTAGGTTTCACACCCAGAGGACCTGAGGCTGACCACTGTGAAGAGCAGGGGCTTGGAACCAGGTCCACAGAGGGTTTGGAATATCAACAAGGGTGAGACCACAACCTCTCTGGGTAATCTGTTCTAACGCCCTGTCACCTTCTGCCTAATGGAACCCAAGCTGCTACTGGCCTGCTTTGCCATAGCGGCTCTCTTATGGCCACCGTGTTATCCCCCAGGCCCTTCCCTGGAAAGCAGCTTTCCAGCTGGGTAGCCCCCAGCTTGTCCTGGTGCTTGGGGTTGTTCCTCCCCAGGTGCAGGATCCTGTGTTTCCCTTTGCTGCGCTTCACGGTGTTCCTGTTGGCCCCGTTCTCCAGCCTGTCCGGCAGGATGGCACAGGATCCTCTGGTTTATCAGCTGCTCTGCCCAGAACCTCCCCCAGTTGCTATGATCCTCCCAGCTGCCTCAGTGCTCCTGGGTGCATCCCAGCAAGTCCCAGGGACTTGCCCATGTCCCATTTGTTGCTTCCTTACCTCATCCTTGCTCCAGAGCTTCTCCCTGGGAAAGCTGAGCGCAGATCATAGTAGGAAAGGCCGCAGGCCACGGAGGCACTGTGTGTCTCAGCCTCCCCTGTGCCACCAAGACCCCCACCACAGCCGGCAGAGAGCGCGCACTGCCGCGCCAATGCTTGCAGGACCACAGGGTCTGCCCTGCCGCGCCTGCACCCAGCCCCACCACAGAGCGGCGCTGCTGAGCACTGCTGGGCACTACTGCGTGACACTGAGCACTGCTGGGCACTGCTGGGCACTGCTGCGTGACACTGAGCACTGCTGAGTGACACTGAGCACTGCTGGGCACTGCTGGGCACTGCTGGGGGCACTGCTGGGGGCACTGCTGGGCACTGCTTCATGACACTGAGCACTGCTGCGTGAGACTGAGCACTGCTGGGCACTGCTGCGTGCCCCGCTGGGCACTGCTGGGCCCCGCTGGGCACTGCTAGGCACCTCTGGGCTCCGCTGGGCACCGCTGGGCACTGCTGGGGCACTGCTGGGCACTGCTGTGCTGCACAGCCACTCACTCCCAGCCCTGAACAGGGGCAGTGCCTGGCAGCAGGACACAGTTAATGGAACTGCAACACCCACTGCAGTTTAAACCGTGTGTTGTTCACCTGAGGAGGTGTCAGGTTTGTCCAATGTGCTTCCACCGGCCCTGCTGACCATGTCCACCTCCCCTCCTGCCCCAGCCCCAGCAGCTCCCGACAGGAGCAGCCAGATAGATCTTTGGCTGTTGCATCCAGCTCAGCTCAGCCACCAGCTCCTGGTCTGAGGTGTGACAGGTACCTGTACACTGCTGTCCCTGTGCTCACAGGCTCACCCAGCTTCACAGGCAGTCTCTATTCAGTGATGCGGGGGACCTCGAGAGGAGTGGTAGATCAATAGCCATGCCGCCAGTAAAGCTCAGTGCTGCTTCACCGATCAGACTGGGATGAGCAGCAGTTGTAAAGCAGCACTTGGATTACTAAAGCATGGAATAAGTAGTCCTTAGAGACCAAGCCACATGTAAAGTATTTTCTAAGTGAAACTAAGCTGCTTAAATGGACAGTTATATTTTTACTGTCTCTGATTTATGTAGTGAAGTAACCTGGTGGGGTTGGTTGGGGTTTTTCTCTCTCTCTGGGGCTGCATCTGTGAGGTGCTGTGTGCTGGCCAAGAGCGGGGCTCTGACTCTGCAGGGCTGTCAGCAGCACCATCACTGCTGTGCTGCCACACGGCCCTTCCACTACTCACCCGGTGTAGCGCAGGGGACAAATCTCTGCTGCATGGTGGTATCAGCAGCACCTCACTAGCCTCTACGTGTCCAACGCAAGTTTGTGTCTGACTGAAACAGCCTGCTGCTCAGCGAGATGAGAGAGGTGGGAAGGGAAAGCCTTGGAGAGCTTGTTTCTGCCTGTGCAGCACTTTACCCGTCACTGGTACAAGTTGTGTTGTTCCCTCTGGACCTGCGGTGCTACAGACAGCAATGGCGGCTCGTGGTGGGCCTGTCCCTGCGAAGCTCTGGCACTTGGCAGCGGCAGACGTGCCGCAGGACAGACTGCTCAGGTTCCTGGCTCCTGTCCCACAGCTGCTGTGCTGAGAGCAGCCGGCTCACAGGAGCAGCCTTCGCATCCTCACTGGGCTGCTTCCTGCTGGGCAAGACCACGGCGCCTGCCCCACTGAAACAGCCATTAACGCTGGTGGGAGGCAGTGGCAGCAGAATCCTCCCGCAGTGCCCTGGTTTTGCTATCCAGTGCCATTTTACAAAGGAAAAATCACATCCAAAGGGTTAGTAACATAATGAGTGTCGGCAAAACTAAATGCCGCTCCACTTGCCCCTGGCAGTGCCTGTGCAGCTCCGGTCGCAGCGGCACTTGGCCTCCTCGTTTGATGTGGTGTGGTGATGGCACTGTGATGTTTTTACAGCTCCAGAGGATTGCTGGTATCAGCGTATATGGACACATATCCTTTTACAAGCCTGCACACGTGCAAGCTGTTCCCACAGCAAAAGGTCCTTGTCACACTTGATAAGGACGAGCTCTGGCTGTGCTGTGTCCTGCCGCCTCGCAGCGCGGGCTGGAGGTGACTCTGGCTTTGGGAGGCACAAGCCACGCTGGCAGGAATGTGAAAGTTCATATTTTCAGGTCAGGAAGGTGGAGCGCTGGGGCAGCTCTGAGGCTGCTGAGCTGGCAAGTGACCAGGAGGAGCCTGCTTATGGGACAAGGTCTTCCTAACTTCAGAACAAAAAATGGGACCAAGAAAAGCAATTGACACCAAACCAATTGGCTTTGATGTCTTATGTGTTCTCCATGACAGGTTGATGGAATCATAGACTGGTTTGGGTTGGAAAAGACCTTAAGATCATCCAGTTCCAACCCGCTACCATGGCAGGGACACCTCACCTTAGACCCTGCCACCCAAGGCTCTGCCCAGCGTGGCCTTGAACACTGCCAGGGATGGAGCTTTTACCACTTCTCTGGGCACCCTGTACCAGCGCCTCAGCACCCTCACAGTAAAGAACTTCCTTATTTCTAACCTGAACTTCCCCTGTTTCAGTTTGAACCCATCACCCCTTGTCCTATCACTACAGTCCCTGATGAAGAGTCCCTCTCCAGCATTCTTGTAGCCCCCTTCAGACACTGGAAGCTGCTCTGAGGTCTCTGTGCAGCTTCTCCAGACTGAACAGCCTGTGAAGTGTTAAAACTTGTGTTTTTCATAACTGAGCCCATTCGGCCCATTCCGTATTCACAACAGCAGGGCCAGGCTGGCTGCTGAGTGCAGGCCTGCCCCTGCCTGTGCTGGGGGCTCAGCACTGGTGCCATGGCCTCCTGCACTGGACGCCTGTGGAGCACCACTGGCAAGAGCTGCCCATGCCCCATGGGGACAGCCAAGCACCAGGGCACTGTCACAGGGGCTCACGCTGAGGTCAGGCACTCTCACACAGTGAGAGCAGCTCCAGCTGTGCTCTGGTGTTCCTCCATTTGAGTTAAGCAGCTCCCACTTATTGCAGGGTAGAAAACACGCATCTGACTCCTGGTGTATGTTGCAAGGATGTCTACACAGCTGGGGACAGCAGAGGCCCAATCTTCCAGCAACGTCAAGGGAAGATTGCAGTGCAGTGCTTTCAGCAAGCACACAAGGGTCTCATAAAACAAGAGATAAGGGTTGTTCGGGGAAAAAAACCAAAACAAGCCAGAAAAGAAAACCCACAACAAACCCCTGTTTTGTTTGTAGGTGAAAAAAATGTCAAAGCACCCAAAGGTCATAGTTAGGAATTTATTCCCTCACTGCAGCTTGTTTGCTGAAAGATAAAGATCTTTGGTGCAGGTGTACAAAGTGCCAAGGATCGTGAAGGCAACACAAGTAAACCTGTGTCTAAGTGACATGCTCGTGGCAGCCCTGACAGTCCTCAGAGTCACAAAGACCGTCCCTATCACTGGAGTCCTGTGGCACGTCCTGTTCTTCCAAGGCAGACCTCAGCTAGTGAGGGCTTCCCTGCCTTTGGGGTTACTGCTGCTGCCGTGTTAGAGGCAGTCTCACCTGCGGCAGTGGATGGCCTGAACATTGGTCCTGGTGCAAATATTGACCCATGGCTTAGCAAAACCTGCTTCAGCAGTGGCTGGGGGCTGTCCCAGAAACAGCCCTGTGCAGCGGCCCTGCCGCACACTCACTGCCAGCTCCTGCTTACAGCACACTGCTTCTGAACAGAATAGCCCAAAACTGTACAGCAAAGGATAAGGGGGGAACAAGTATCTCAGGCCTGGCAGGTTGTTGTTCAAGTGCTCACTGATGCAGGTGTAGTTCAAAGAGCATCTGGTCAGGGCAAGCGTGAGACCTCCTGCATCCTCCTGTGCCTCACAATGTAGTCCAGGCCCAGCGGCTGGGGAGGGTGGATGTGGACAGTCCTACAGGCTTGCTGCTCCACGTGCTCTTGTATGTCCACGAGGCTCGCAGTCACTGAGGCTTCCCAAGGCTGTAGCTTCTTCCAGCCTTGCCCCCAGGTCTCTTTCATTCACTTTTCAATCATGTTTTAGCTGCCATATGGCATATTCTTGACTTTTCCCTCACATCTCTAATTTTATCCTATGTACTTGCAAAAGCAAGTCATATATTTACTACTTAATAAACACAATGTGGGGGATTCTGCTCAATGTTTTCAGTGCTTAGGGTATCATAAAGAACTGCCTTGTGTTTACTAATGCTGCTCATGATAAGCGCCATGGCGAAGGCAGCTTGAAATTTAACATTAGAAATCAAGCATCCGCTGCCTGAGGCTTTCAAAAAGAAGGATGAATTAAACTTTCCCCTCTGTCAGAAACCTTTATTTAGTTTGATTGGCTATGAACAGCAGGTCTTCAGCCTCCCCACACTGATATCCCAACTGCCTTTTCACTGTATTTACTTTTAACATTTCTTTCTCAATGGCTCTCTACTCTCTGTTGCCTTTGACAGAGCCCATGCAGAAGCCTGGGTGGTTTCAGTGAGTTTGTCGTTTGCTTCACTGTGCAAGTGCAGGTGGTGGTGGGTCATGCTGCAACACAGGATGATGGGATAAAAGCAAAAATAAACACATCCTAATGGAGAGATCAGAGACTAGGTGGTTTGTCTGGGGAAGTGGCAATATTGCCTATGCACGCCTGTTTGTGAGTGGCCAGAACTGTCAGTAAGGGTGAGCACTGTAGGGACAGGAGCTTCCCGAAGGTATGTTAAGGTGCTGCCAACAAAGCTAGCCACCAACGGGACTGTGACCTCCTCACTCAGGACCCAGGAAGCTTTCTGAGCCTGCATTCCTGGCTCCTGGCACTACATTTTATGTTTCTGCTTCTACAGTGAGCTTGGGAGTCAGATACAAGAGGTTTTTTACAGGATCTCCGGTATGATCAAGAATATTTGCTAACAACTACTTCAACTTCTTATTTCCTGCTTAGACACCTAAGAATGTACGAAGCTGTAAACAAAAAACATCACAAAAACTAAGATGTGGGTTTGTCTTTAGCCCTGCAGGACTGTTGTAGCTCTCCCAGTACACCCTGGGGGACTGCTGAAGTCCCCTGGGCTTTGATCATGCTCCAGCTCTGCTCCTCAGTAATGTGTAGTGGGAAACAGGAGAAAAAATAAAACTCCCAGAAAGCACAACCTCAGCTGTAGCCTAAAGGGACAAAATATCCCAGAGCTTTGTTTTCTGTACAACAAAGTGAAAGAGTTAAGCAGCCGTGTTGGATCACTAAGGATATGGCATGTAGCAAACCTGACCCGAGTAGCATCTCCTTGTGTGGATGCACTTTGTGAGAGTGATCAGCACTCTTCCTAAGGTGCAAGTCCCATTGTGAAATTGTTCCAGACAGTGCCCAGTTGGGGCATAGTTAACTAGGGACATGGTAGTGGCTTGGCAGGTCTGGCTTAATGGTTGATGATCTTAACGGGCTTTTCCAACCTAAATAATTCTATGATTCTATAGCCTCTTCTTTCATAGACTAGGCAGGGACCTCACAAAACCCTCTTTTGAGAGGCCAAAACACAGCAGAAATCCAGCCAGCAGATTTCCTGGGGTAGGGGTGAAACCCAAGCTATTTAGCAGAGACTTTGCTAGGCGAACCCGAAACTCTCAGCACTCCTCACATCTCCCCTTGTCTTCACAACACTGTATGTGAGCATGCACTGTATCAAATACTGGTGCCTACAGGACAAAAAGATAGATGCTTCAGCTGGAACTAGGGATGGCAGGAGCTGTGGGACACCAAGCCAGATGCAGGCAGTACCTGCCAATACCTCAATACCTGCCAGAGAAGGCTCCAGCCTCCAGAAATGAGGCTTTTTAAGGAGTGCTTTGAAAGAAAACAATGAAATGGCTTTGCTAAAGTCTACAGAAAGAACCTTTCATGTTGGGACTAGAAAGTACAGCTGATTGTGTGTGCTCCTCCCTGCCTCCTGAGAGCCTCTGCTCTTCCCGCCGGGCTGGAAACAGCTTTGGGAGGAAGGAAAGCTTTGGGTTACCTCCAAACCACAATGGTCCATCTTTCCACACGTAGTTTGACTCTGAAATAATTAAATGCCATTTGGAAACTGAAAAAAAAAAAATGTATATATGGTTTGGGGATGGGCAGGGTGGGAAGAGGCTTTCTGGAAAGATAAGGTAACCCACCACAGAAACAATATGATTGCTCCAGGCTGACCAGTGCTGGAAGACTTAGCCAAAATGTGGTATTTCAGGTCAATGTAATTGTTCCCTGGCAATTGAATTTAAAGCCATTTGTCCTCTTATTTCAGCTTAAACACCTGAAGATAATGGGTAGGAGACCAATATTGTGCTTTAGAAACTTTTGACATTTGTGGTTTTGTTGTTCACAGACTATTAAGAACAGAGCTATAAAGAATAGACTATTCTGCTAAGAATAGTTGATTAGGAATAGTTTAGCTATAAAAATAAATACTTTGGAATGCATTAGGAAAAAAACCCAAGAAACGAGCAAGAGGCTTCTCTGAAACAGAAAACACCAGCAGAAAATGGCTGCTCTTGCTTCTGGGTAATGTGTCACCTGTCCTGCTGTGGGCTCCACAAAGCTGGATGGCCATCAGCTGGGATATGCAGCACATGAGGTCATGCTGGAGATGTTGACCCCAGGGCAAAGAGAAAAAAGAGGTTTCTATAGACTTTGCTCTCTGCTCTGTTCCTCCTTTTCACAGTGGTAAGAGCTTACTTCGGAACCAAACCTTCCCTTTCTTTGCTCATGAGAAAACAATCACCTGTTTGTTTATTGCTTTACAGTCCAAACAGACTCTGATAACATTGAATTCTTTTGTTGTGAGTCTAAGTGGTAAAAGGGAGTAAGTTACCACACGCACATTCCTGATTACATTCATAAATTCATATGGTTCGATGAGATGGCTTTTTATACCAAGTTAAAAATAAAGAGGAGTTTAAAACCAAGATCTTTGGACCTGAGTCAGAACTACCTGTAAATACTTTCAGAGGTATTTATTTCATAATTCTCTTTAAACAAATTACACAATGACTTTTGTTCACAAACACAGTGGATGACATCTGGAAAAGGGAAGTATTCGGACAGCTTCTTCACAGCCTTTCTCTGTACAATCTATGCATGTTTTGAAAACATGAAAAAACACCTTACAATTAAACGTGACTTTTGGAAGTATCTCTGTGCTTGAACATAGGGCCACAAATACAGCAACACTAAAAAAACACATTCGTTACCACTTCATAATTCACTTGGTCTCCTGTAACATTTTAGACTATCTGTTGTTGCTGATTTTTTTCTGTTCTTACAGATCCCCCTTTTAAATGTCTTCAGTACTTTGCTGAGTGCTTTACAAAGACAGAACCCCCATTATCCATGAGATTAGAAGCAGTAAGGAGAAAATGATGGCTGCAGGGAGTAGCCCAGTGCCCCACAGAAATCCACTGCACACCGCTGGCACCGGCCCAGGCTCCCGGCGGTGCTGGTGTCTGCTCACTGGAGCGGCACTGCTTCCAGTGCTCCCGGCCTTTGCTTCCAAAAGAAATCCAAGCTTCATATAGCGCTGCAACAGATACACTAGTTATTCCCTTATTCCTGATCTTTTATTAATTCAAAACCCTTCTATATGGTCCTCTTGTAAAAGCAACACATTTAGTGGCTCCCTCCAAGCCTGGCTTCAGATAACATGGGGTTAAATTGGGCTATTTTCCAAATGCCTCACTTTCAGTTTTACTTGTCTTCATTTTCTTCCCTGTTCAACCACTTCATCAGCCAACTGCTACCGCATTCTGCTTAGGCCTCTGGAGATTTAGCAGTTCTGACTCCCAGCAGGTTGTCAGAAAGCATGAAAGAAGTTATCTTACCCTCAAAATCTGGCAAAAAAATGAGATGTTATTTCTAATTGTCTTTTTCACTTTTACTTTTCCTCTCCAGCCCTTCGGGGTTTCCCTCTTCTCTTCCATCCCCCAGTTCCCTTTCCACCCCTGTGCTTGGCAGGGATCCCCACTCCATTCTGCCATTTCAATAGCTGGAGCTCCACCACACTTCTTGCTGCTCCCCCAGCCTGGTCAGCTGGTGCCTGGCACTGGATGGTACTCCCCAGGGAAACGCTGCTTCACGGAGAGCTCCTCTCACTGCCCGTGTTAGCGCATGGCTCAGCCATGGCGTGGCCTTGTGTGGTGCCATCTCGTCACAGGCAGTCTGTTCAAGCCTACATGACAGAAATAAACCAAGGCTGAATTACTGGGCAACAAAGCTGGTGAAGGGCAACAGAGCTGGAGCTGGACCTGGAGCACAGTGTGATGAGGAAGGGCTGAGGGACCTGGGGGGTTCAGATGGAGAAGAGAAGGCTGAGGGGGGACCTGATCGCTCCCTACAGCTGCCTGAGAGGAGGATGGAGCCAGGAGGGGGCTGGGCTCTGCTCCCAAGGGACAAGGGACAGGACAAGAGGAAATGGCCTCAAGCTGCACCAGGGCAGGTTTAGATGGAGATGAGGAACAATCCCGGCCCCACAGGGTGCTCAGGCATTGGAACTGCCCAGGGCAGGGCTGCAGTCACCGTCCCTGCAAGTGTTCACACACAGTGGAGCCAAGGCCTCAGAGCCATAGGTCAGCGGTGGCCTTGGGAGTACTGTTGGACTGGATGCGCTTGAGGCTCTTTTCCAACCCTGTTGACTCAATGACTCTATAAAAGCAGGGGACAGACACCGGGGTGGCACGTCCTCACAGCTCCTTCCACACAGCGCTCAGTTGCGACACAGCCGCGCTGAGGTACCGGGGGCAGCCCCTGCTTTGGCCAGGGCGCTGTGCAGCGCAGGCAGCACCACGCACCCTCTGGGTTATGTCCTGTACCGGGGCCGATATAGCGGTCGCAGCAGCTCCTCGCAACCCGCGTGCCCACAGGCGCCGAGCGCCCGCACCCACCGCCGCCCCGCCCGGGCCCGCGCCG
>JANRGW010000449.1:20108-42166 GCA_024733675.1 Psilopsiagon aymara | reverse complement strand
CAGGGATGGAGCATTCACAACTTCCCTGGGCAACCCATTCCAGTGCCTCACCACCCTTACAGTAAAGAACTTCTTCACCTGACTGCCATGATTTTTCAAATATGATGGACAGCGGCTTTAGCAAGTTCATTCTCCAGCTCCTTCCAGGACCTGTAGGTGGATTTCATCGGGTCACATGGACTTGTGCATGTTGAGGTTCTTAACGAGATAACAGCCTTGATGAAGATAGACCTAGTCCTACTCTCAGACTTGGACAATGGTTTATGTCTAATGGAAATTAACTTTAAATTTAAACTTTAAATGCCTTAAAAGAAAGTTGTGTAGAGGGGTTAAAGGAGGGAAAATTAATCTGTTGAGTCACAAGACTCAGATTGAGCCCCCTTGCTCTTTATCTTCCCCTCTGGGAGGAGTCTAGGTGCAGCTGAATCCAATCTTAGTCTCAGACCTGGTCAACGGTTTATGTTTAATTAAGGAAATATAGGGAATAAGGAAATCCTCCTGTTGAGTCATGAGGTTCCGTCTTGACTCCCTTGCTTTGGCTGGAACTAGACTTAGTCTCAGACTTGGTTAGTGGTTTATGTCTAAGGATGACCAATTTAATAGTGATTTGTATTGTTACAATGAATCACAAGATTTTTAAGACACTTGATTATTGAAGCTAATATACATGCCCTTACAATTAAGTATCTAAACTCACACAACACAATAGGATGGGGATATATGGATATATAGATGTATTTACATGCATACACATACATATGTTAAAATTTTCCCTCAGCTGCAGTGAAAAGTAATATTTCTAATAATATCCTCACGTCAGCTTTCTCAGCACTCCTCAAAGGACAAAGGCTTGAGAGTCAGCGAGCAACTGCAACAGCCCAGGCAGATGATCCCCCTATTCCATGAACTCCTAGAGTTTACAGATTCCGAGACACTTCCCACTCAGAGGGAGATCCCTGGGTCACAGGCTGCTGAAGTCCAGAGAGCTCAGAGGGGCTCTCTCTTGGGACCACTGTTTATAGGGTAATAATGAATGATTGGCTTTAGTCTGTAAATTTTCATCCTGGTGTCATATCTTTGTGGGGAGTAAATGATTTACCATCTCAAAAGAACTCCTGATAAGATAGGGGGGTATCCAGGCCTTCCTGTTATCCGTGGTCCTCCCTGCCTTTGTTAGGCAAGTAGAGTTAATGGTCGGGGGGCACCCAGTCATCCAAGCCCATGCATGTATGCAAAGGCTAACAGGAATTCTTAGGGAAGCAGGTAGGTCCAGGAGAGAGTGAGGGGGATGAACCACCACACAGCCCCTCAAGTGGGATGGGGAGAGAAGCAAAAGGGTAAAAGTGATAAAACTTGTGAATTGAGAGAAAGGCAGTTTAATAGGTAAAGCAAAAGCTGCACCAGCAAAGCAAAATAGGGAACTCATTCACTGCTTCTCGCAGGCGGACGGGTGTTTAGCCATTTCTAAGAAAGCAGGAGCAGTTACGTCATGCATAACTGTTACTTGCGAAGAAAGACAACATGACTCCTTATTTCTCCCAGTTTTTGTTGCTTAGTGTGATGGCACATTGGGATATCCCTTTTGTCAGTTGGGATCATCTGTCCCTGCTCTGTCTCCTCCTAGCTCCTTGTGCACCCCACTCACTGGCCAGGCAGCGTGAGAAACAGAGACGGCCTTCGTGCTGTGTAAGCAACAGCTAAAGCACCCCTGCCTTATCGGCACTGTTTTGGTTCCAAACATAGCTCCTTACCAGCCTCTATAGAGGAAATTAATTCCGTGCCAGCCACAGCTAGGACAGGGTGCGTGTCTGTTTGTTATGCTTTGCACAGAATTGGCCATAGCCTGCTATGAGCAGGACAATAAGACTCAGGAGAGGTGGTAGCTGTTCTGGGTCCAGCTGTGCACCAGAGGAACTGGGTGGATGGTGGCGGGGGCTGCTCTAGGGCTGGTACACAGTTACTGAACACAGACCCATTAGAGTAGAAACTGGGGGTTCCTGAACACTTAGTGGGGGTGGAGGGAGGATCAGAGAGGATGGGGCATACAACCCTGACAGGAGTGAGGGCTGTTAGTTGTCAGCTTATCTCCAGGGGGTTCCTGTCAGGCACCTTTAAACCCTCAGTTCAGAAGGGAGGGAAGGTTACCCAAAAGCCCTGAAGTACCGGCTACAAGGAAGGGATGGGGGTCTTTGTGCTTCCAGCTGTGAGGGACTCCTGAGAAAGTTTTCCCCCAATATCTCTGCTGTTTTGGTCATTCCCTTGTACACTGTGATGGATCAAAGAGAGCAAAACCACACTGGTTCAGCAAAGGTTCCTGCGACTGCAGCAGCAGTTCCAAATCAGACTGCCACTGCCTGAGCTGTTGCAGGCTCCTTTCATAGCCCAAGCAGGATTATCAGTGGTTTTAATCATGAATGCACTGTTGCTATGCCCAGCTTTCTGTGCAGACTTGTGCTGTGAAACAGAAGGAAGGGGAAAGCAAAAATGTTAACATCTCTGGTTTGCTAATGTAGCACCAGATAGACAACGAAGTTTTGTTTCAGCCTGGTTTATTAGCCAGTGCAATTTGTATGCACAGATTCTCTTACAGCAGCTCAAATCTTCAATTTGATCTGCGCGCCTTTAATTGTATTGGCACCATTCAGTTTCTATTACGCTCAATGTGAAATTGAGGTTGTTCCAGTTAAGGTAAGAACCAGGAATGGAAACTTAACCACCGCACCCACTTTCGGACCTTGAACATCACAAAGATGTGGAGAAATACCTCCGTGGCTCCAGTTCAGGATGGTTGTCCCAGATGCAAATGTACCAGCTTTAATGTCTCCTTGTTTTAACTCCTTCCAACCTGGAGAGAGCTTTGCACCTGCCTCAGGGTATACAGGGAGATTGCAAGAGACAGAGCAGGGGAGATGGGGGGTGCCTCTGGGCCTCGATGGAGAGCAGCAGCTGAGACTGGGCAGGGTTCTGGGTGGGAACACTGCAAAAATGTGGAGAATGAGTTCTAGGGATAGTCCTGCTTGTAATTCAATACATGTCATTTAATCTGAGGTTCCCATTTGTGATCGCTTTGTGTTGTCACCTGCTCTTACAGCAAGGTAGTGGTTTGTGCCGGATGAAGGCCCAGAGGGTTGCTCTATGCACAGGGGAGGGTGCAGTGGGAGACCTGCAGTGCTGTGCTTGGGGAGCTGCAGATCGCCTGGAAACTTAAAATGTTAACATGATCAGTAGCAGTTTATGTTTATTTTCTCCTCCAGGCGCAGTTTGAAGCTACTGTTTGTGACCCTGAAGGATAGAAATAGATTTTGTTTGTCCAGACAACTGCATGTCTCCCCCACTCATGTGGTTCAGGGAGCGATAGCTCCTACATCCTACTAGGTTCACAGTGACATTGCAAAACTTCTCATCCTGCATCTCTATAAGCTTGGCACATGCTGTACCTACATCAGCTAAGAGGTGTTACACAGCACCTGGCTTTTCCTCCACACCCACTGAACATGCAGCCCATGCCAGAGGTTGGGGCTGTGTAAACTCAGCTCAGGTCTTTCCACTCACAGCTAATGGGGGTTAAAGTAAAAGTGCAGCATGTCTGCGCCTTGCATGGACCAATGCATCTCCCTTTTGCTTCCAGCCTGATGTTTTTTTCCTGCCACACTTCTGCAGGCAGCATCTGGTCAGTTTTTTGTTGCTTCAGTGCATTTCCTGAGTATTACTCAAGCATCGTATTCCAGCACAAGGGAGGGAGCTGGTTAGAGCTGTCTGGCCTGGTGGTGGAGGAACCAGTGACAAATAAAAGCTCTGCAAGAACGGTGTACATTCCTCTGCCCTTCCTCCACACGTGTATCAGTTGCTTTTCTGGATTATTGAGAAAAGCAACTGGGTCTGAAGTGTATTGGTTCTCCCTTTGCAAGCAATGAAGAAGATAATTTTGCTGGCAGCACTGTGGCTCAGCCTAAGGGTTGCTGCTGAATGGTTGAGCCCAAGGCCAACAGGAGCTGCGGAAATACTGGCCTCAGCCCTTTAAGTGAATGGTGGGTGCCTCCAGCTTGCTCCAGTGGCCTGGAACCTGCCTGAGATGCAGGAGCAGCCCAGGATGGAGCTGCCTGCAGTGGCAGGGCTTCCCTCCTCCCCTGTCCACCCCAGCACCCACTGCCTGCAGGAATGGGGAATGTGCACTGGCCTCTTCCCTACTTCTGCAACACTGGGCCAGGTACTGGATCCCTCTGAGCTCTGGGAAGCCCAGGGGTCTGTGTGTATTTAAGACTTATCCATCAGCTGTTCCCCTGTGGCTCCCATCACCCTCCTTCAGCATCATACCAACCTGGCTGAGCTGCCATTACTCCCCAACAATGGGTCTCCTCCTCCTCAAACACTCCCTGGGCTGTGCTAAGGGGGTGATAGGATTCACCCTCCAACTCCTGAACAAAACCAGGCAATAGTGGAAGGACAAGGGGTGGAGGGAGGGAGTGGAAAAAAAGTTTTCCAGGTGGTGTTTCTGCCACAGCCTGATGCAGCGGCACTTGATCTCTGCTCCAAGGCAGCTTGGCCCTGTGGCCACTGCACCATTCAGGGGGCTGGTGACGAGACATGTTCTTCTCCTGCACTGGGGCTGTGGGACCATTTCCACTGGTTACAAGGCTCTCTGTAGCTGCTGGTAACTGGTGGTGGTGTCCACACACCCGTGGCTTGATGTAGTGGCCGGGAACACAGCTTTTGGGTGACCTTTCCCATGTTAAGCACAGCTTACAAAACCCTCATGGCTCACTCTGGGCTTATAAAACTCAACTTTGTTTGCTGTGGAAGTTTCACTGGAGTAGGGAGCTGAAGAGGGACTTCACTGCTACTGAAACCTGGCAAGCACCCAAAGGGAAGGGTTACTACTATGCACATCTCAGCCCTTCAGACACTGCATTCCTCCCAGGATTTCCAGACTTCCGCATCTCAGTCCCTACTTCAGGAAGATAACAAACAAGCCTACCCCTGGGCAGCATCCCTCTGCTGTCCCCTGCCAGAAGAGATGCCTGGGCAAGAGCAGAGGCTCCTCAGAGTCGGTAGCAAATCCTGGGCAGGGATTCCCTTGGAGCCTGGATGCCGGCATCCTACAGTTTTTCAGTCAGAGTCGTTCTCCTCTTCTGAGCCCTGTTCCCTTGCCCAGAGGTGGGTTTGATGAGGTCTATGTGCTCCACAGGTGTAAATCAATGTAGCTTCAGCAACATCAGAAACCCTGCAATGCTGCCCAGGGTGTGAGGATCAACTGCTGTGTCTGGTCTGTGCTGAGAGCTGTGACAATGACTTCCCTGTACAGATGGACACAACACACATTTCTGCCTCTGCTTTAGAGGGGTTTGTGACATTTTTTTCGCATAGTCCGGGTATTGTGGCAAATGGAGCGGAAAATCAGAAGCGGAAAAGGCTGTGAGAGGCAGGAAGGAAAGAGAAGCAGGAGGTACTTGTGCAATCTCATGCATGGGGTTTCCCCTGGGTTTGTGCACATCCCTGCTGTGTCACCCACGGTCACAAGAGTTCATCTTTTCGTTTGTGTCCCTCGGAGTGTTACATACCTTGCTGGGGAGGCTGGGCCAGTGAAAAGCCCTGGTGTTAGGCTGTGGAAGGTGGGTATGGCTCTTTCTGGAGTATACCTGAGCCCCACCTGGGTCTGCAACTTGCGTGGACTTCCGCAGGCTCCAGTGCTTCACCCCAGGCCATGAGACACATGTACCCTTGCACAAGCAGGACCCGGTGCAGGGCAGGGGATGGTGCTCTCCCACCAGCAGCATTCTTCCAGCCTGCTTTCCGGGCAGCCCTGGCCCCAGCAAACTAATGAACACTGTTTTTACAGTGCTCCTCTGAGGGATTTTGCAGCATTTCCAGGTGAAGGTGAAGGGGTGGTTCATACGATGATGCCCACCCCACTGCCAGCCAGGGAACAGAACAGAGGAGCCCCTTCTCTGCCCCTGTCCCTGCGCAGCAGACAGAGCCCCACTGTTGGTCAGAGGAAATTTGGTGAGGGCAGCAGGGAGGAAAACGCTCCTGGCAGGTTTTGTCTGTCAGAGCCAAGAACAGTGCCGTTAGGAGCCTGTGATCCTGGTTTTTCTTTTCAAATGCATCTATTTATTTTTTTAGGCTGCTGGCCCTTGCTCAAAGGGACCCAGGCTGAGTCCATCCCAACTAGTCGACCGCCGGCTTGTGCCTCATCCTGGCCCTGATCGTGCTGGTGAGAGCTTCGGCTCCTCGGCCATGAAAGCCGCTCTCTTAGCGAGGGTGTGGATGTCCGCCGTTGGCCGGGAGCCGGTGCCGGCAGCAGGCGCTGGGGGGGAGCTCTGCACGCCGGCGCTGCGAAGACTGCAGCAGTGTTCGGGGCCGAGGGCTGTTGAAAGGGCTCAGTGTGTACTGAGCGTGAGTCACCCGGGCTGGAGGGCAGCTGGAGCTGCTGCAGGAGGGGCCAGCACCCCGCGGAAAGGTGGTGAGATGAGTATCATTAGTGTGGGGTGGAGGCAGAAGGGCCTGGGGAAAAGAGGGAGGCTGCGGCGGAGGGATTGGAGTGACAAAACCTGTGTGTGTGCATGGGGTTGGGGAGGGGGCAGCGAAAGCTGGGTTCACCTGCACCCCGGGTACATCACTTAACCTTCATGTGCCACGCAGGCAAAGCCTGGGGAAGGGCTGGGTGAGCCCGGGAAAGCTTTGTGAGGTCCTCAAGATGGGGAACTGCCTTGTGTCACCCTCTGGTGCCCCAAGCACTGGCTTGCAAGGCTGGTGCTCCATCCTGGCTGGTGCAAAGCAGCCCTGGAGCCGCTGGTTTTCTTTGGCTGTAGCTTGGGCTCAGTTTGGCTGTGTGCTTCCCGGTCTGGCTGATACACACCTGGGCAGCTTCCAGGCTGTGCCAGCCCCTTACGGTTCCTCAACATCATCTCAAATCCCCAGGGATGTCATCTGCTGTAGCAGACCCTGGAGGCAGCTTGTCCCATCTCCTGCATCTGACATTGCTGGTGGTTCAGCACCACCTCCTAAAGGGAAGGTGGCTTCTTGGTGGCATCCCTGTTAGGATCTCCTCATCTGGCTGCATGTGAAGTAGGGATGTTTTTTTGGTTTGGATTGAACACAAGCATGCCTCGGAAGGTTTGGGTCCATCTTGAAAGCAAACAAACAGCCCTGTGTATAAGGGTGCCAGCACCCAAAGAGGTCCCTCATGATGTGTCCAAGGTTTAGCTGCATCCTACTGTCTTCAAGAGGCATCATGTGCTCAGGCAAGACACCAGCATGTGCACAAAAGAGTAGAGGCCCTGTGGGGTTCAGCTTGCCCCAGTCCTCAAGCCGCTGGGGACAGCAGGAAGCTGGGACTAGTGCAGAGAGCGTGAGTGCAGAAAGCAATCCAGTGGTGGCTGGCGAAGAGGTGCATCCAAAGCAGAGATGCTTTTTAATGGAGCTGAACTGCGAAGGAGCTGACCTTTGCTGAAAAGTCACACTAAGAATTTTCCTGCTAGCACAAGGAACTACCGCCCAAAAGCACAGGGTCTCACCAGCCGGGCAAATGGGGAGGGCAGCTGATGGCTCCAGGCAGCCCAGCCATGCTCCCTTGCCTCTAGACCTGCAGAAAATCACTCCTGGAGCTGGGAACAATCTTATTGGCTTGCTGGCTGCTGTCCCAAAGGCACACACCTATGGTCCTTTGATCTGTGGGACCCCAGAGCTGAACTCCACAGTCACATGCCCCATGTTGACGCTGTGAGCTGCTGGTGCCAGGGAATGTCCCTGCCACCTCACCCCGAGGACCTCTCCATCCTTCTCTTTTCATGCTGTCCAGCTCCCCATCCTTACCCACCTCTCTCTAATGTTGGGCAGATCTTCAAGGCTTTGGTCCTACATGAGTGACCTCTTAGGGTGGTTCTTTTCTGTTCTGTTGTCACCAGTGGCAGCAGTAGGATGAGGGAAAGTAAAACAGTATGGGGAGCACAGTGTGATGATACCAATAGGCTGGAAGGATCCCTGAGAGCCATCACTTTGTTCCTCCACCCTGCAGCAGGAGCCAATTTCCCATGGTGAGGCAGGGATCAACCCAGCAGCAGTGTCTGGAGCCTCCCTGGACCAAGATGCTAGAAACACCAGGGCCACGAGAGAACCACTATCCCAACGCATGGCACAGAGCTGTAGCTGCGCCTGCTGTGAATAAGGGAAGGAGCTGGATCCATGCATTAACTCACTGGCCATCTCAGCCCACAGCATGACTTCACCGTTGGGTGAACATCCCACCATGGAAACCAAACCTCAGGAATGCAGCTGGGTGTGCCGGCTCTCTTCTCCTCTCCTGAGGGCTCTTGCACGGCTAAAATACTCCCATGCTAGCAAATGCCGTTGCCACCTCTCCCACCAGCTCCCTGAGCTGGGCTGGGAAGCAACATCCATCAGGGGTCATCGCTGTACCAGGTGGGTGCCTGCTTGGGGCTGGCACTGTGAGCGATGGGTGCTGCCCTCCTTTCTTACACATGCAGAAGCAGGGAGCTTTGCCATGGCCTTCATCCAGTAGCCTCAGCCAAATAGGGGAAAATTTGTATTCCGCATGCCCTCCTTCTCTTGCTGGACATGGACCCAGCAGTGGTTGTAGCAGAGGCCAGGTTTGGCACAGGCGGTGAGCAGCAGCCAAGTGATGATTAATGACGAGCAGAGGCACAGGCCAGGGATGTCTGAGTCGCCTCTGCCTCCCTCCTGAACCAATTTGGCCAAAAAAGGCTAATGTGAGCATTTCTGCTTCTGCTGGCCCAGGAGGGGGCCCGGACACAGCGCAGGGTCTCAGCAAGCGCTGCGCCGGGGCCGTATGTTTTTCCACTTGGACTGGAGAGGGGCTGCAGGCAGGGAGCCGCTGAGCTCAGGTGACTCCTGAGCCGCCCTTTGCATCTGACTCATGGGAGATGTGGTGAGCACTCTCCTACCTGATGGAAAACACGTCGTTTGCAGCTCGTGGCTCCTGGGTCCGTGCCAGGCAGCAGGGCTTCCCAGGGCTGTGAGCGCAGCGTGCCAGCACCCTGAGCCCAGCCTGGACTGGAGCTGCGAGAGCAGTTTCTGTGGGCTGATGCCCAACCAGCGCTTGTGTCTGTGTCTGGCTTTGCAGCGCGGTCAGGGTGGCAAGGCTGAGCAGGACAGGCCCATGGGCCCTGCAATGGGCAGGAGCATCGCTGCAGGCAGAGTCAGCATTGGCATGACATTGTTTTTCCAACCTTGCAACCTGAGAATGTCTCCCTCCTGGTTTCTTCTCTTCTATCTTTGCTCTTCGGGAGGGTTTTGGATGCAGGCAGCAGGACAGGTCCTTCCCTTCTCCTCCCAAGGCCAAGCACACCAACATCCTCCCACCTTTCTGAATCTGGGCATCACGAACGTGACTCCCTTCTTAGTCCCACATTCCCATTCTTCTAGGCTTTCTCCATCCTATGTCTTCATGGGCTTGTTTTCTTCACTGCCGCAGGCTCATGGGACAAACCCAGACCTTGATGCTTACTCTGTGGGGCTGAATTGGGAGAGTAGAGAGAAGGAAACTGAGGCACACTGGGGTAAGTGCTGTTCACAGGGCACACTGGGCAGGAAAAGACAAACCGGGGCCTCTTGTGTCCAACCACAAGACTGTTCGCATCACTCCAAAGAGGCAGCACCACAAGTTGTCTTCTCCCCCCATGCCCACTGCCAGAGCTACCATACTGGGCTCCCCCTGCTCCTTGAGGAAGGGAAATGTTTTCCCTTTCCCCTCCCTTCCCTGCTCACCAGTGTGAGTCTGGTTTCCCCTGTGCACTGCCCGCCAAGCGCCTCTGGAACCACTGGAAAATGCATAAAAAGCCTGGGCAAGGCTGCGGTGAGGGTTACTTGCAGTCACAGCTGCATCCAGCTTCTGATTTAAAGCAACAGCACGGCCATACTGGGCTCCCCAGGAGACCCAGGCATCCCAGGGGAGCAAATCCTCCAGGGAGACGAGGCAGCAGCCATTCTGGGCAGCAGCCCCTAAGCTCAAGAGTGGCTTTTTTTGCAGGGGAAACTGAGGACAGGACAGCCCAAGGAGGCAAACCCTTGACTGGATCAAGCCCCAGAGGTTTGCTCACCCAGGTGTGTTGAGTGCATCCTCCTGCCCTGCTCCTGCAGCTCCTGGCACAAAGACAAGGGCAGCACTTCCCTGCCAACCTCAGCTCATGTCCCACCTACAGACATGGCTGTAACAGCATCCGCTCCACCAGTGCTGTGTCACCACCCTGTCCCCTGCCATTCCCTGAGGCTGTGGCACTTGGGTCTCACCTCATCCTCCTATATCCCAGCACTGCAGCTGTGGGGTCCATGTCCCCTTCCCTGAGCATTGTGCTCTCTTGGGAGAGAGCCTGGAGACAGGTTGGGGCTGCAGATGGCAACAATGGCTTGGGGACCCCCAAGCAGAGGTGTCTGTCCCTGCCATTGCCCTGCAAAGCAAAGAAATCATGCAAATCCCAGGGGGTGATTCCAAGCAAGGCAGCAGATGGTGCTTTCGGCTATGGCTCGAGGTGTTTCAGCAGCCTCCACTGTTGCTGTGCGAGCTGACAAGGCCAACGGAGGAGGTGGGAAAGCCCAGTTTTGGGAGGGCAGAAAACCTCCTCCTGCCTCCACCCAGGAGCTAGCCCAGTCCCCATCTGGCAGAGGCACTGGGATGGAAATGGCAGCAGAGCCCTGCGTTATTGGGTAAAATAACCCACCCTGTGCTCAGGGTCTAGTTTATGGCCCTGTAAAGGATGGGGACGCCCAGGGAGCTTTCTGTGGGTTTGCTGTCTTTCGTGGCCTCCCACGTCAGATCCGGCCAGTAAATGTCACCTGCCCCAGCTCCCAAGCTGGTGGTGTTCACTCAGCAATAAACTGGGATAATAATTAATCCTAATTTGCCCAGGGGAACAAGGGCTGGGACAGAGGTAGTGCTGGTCCCTCGTTGTGTTCCCCAGCATTCCACGTGGCAAGAATGCATAAGTCTCCCAGGTTTATTCTCTACCTGCCGGAACAGCCCAAGCAGCATCACAAAAGGTGCTCAGAAAACAACTGTGCAGGAGTAAAGCGACTTTCCATGTCCTATCACATCCAGGATGTTTGCCTGCAAGTGACGTGCCTTGAGTCTGGCTCAGCTAAACAAATAGCAGCCTTATCCTCTCTCCCCACCACAGGGTACGTCACAGGTGAGCAGTTTAACAAATTAGAACCTAAATGTGTGACCACCCCTTGCTGTCAGCTTTGGGTCAGGCCAAGACCTTGGTCCTGCTCCAGGCACTCAAAGGTCTGTGAGGAGAGGGCTCGTTTGGGTGTCCCCACAGGTCACGGGGCAACAGGACCTTGGTTTTGTGGGAAACCCAGCCTGGGGACTGTGGCACTGGCACAAGGGGCCAGGATGTATGAGAGTTGCCAGAAGAGATGAGCCTTTTTCTGTATTCGTGTAATTTGCTGGAATGAAAAGAAATCAGAAAACAACATAAAACCCCCCATAGCAAAGAAGCCAGGGCAGCTTTTCCCTAGGAAACAAAACCCAAACCATCAGCAGGAAAATACTGGCTGGGTCAACCTGCCACTAGCCAGCCCTCTGGGATTGCATAAACCTCATAAAAGAAAGCTTACTTCTTTCTTTGTACTTTCTTTATTTTAAATATATATATATAAATATAACATTTTAGTCCAGTCTGCTTTGAAATGGAAAGAGGCTTCTTGCAACAAAAAAAGCATTATGGTTTGCTTTGAGAACATCTAAATGAGACTCTTTGGCATCGCTCCAGTCCTCACACTTTCCCTTTGCCCAAATGATGCCCCATAGCCCTGTTAGGTGCCAGCACCAAAGCCTCGCATCCCTACAGGTTGCTCTCCCCCATCTCTGGTGGTAGCACTGGGAGTGATGGGAGACGAGTGAGAGGCGCTGGTACTGTCTCCAAATGGGTCCTGGGGCTGGCGGCTAAGGAGGTGGCTGGTGCCAGCAGAAACTGATGTCATCATCTGATGATGGAATCTGTGCATCACTTTCCCTTCTGCATCCCCATACAATGCAATGATGTTGTGCCTGAGTGTTATTTCTTGCAGATCCCCTGCCAGCATTTACAGGATCATGGTGTCACCGGCATTGCTCAAGGGAAAGGAGCTCAGCTTTTCCATGCCCAACCAGCACCTGCCACCAAAAGCATTTCTCCAGACAGCTACAGCTCTGCCAACTGTGCCAGAAAGGCACCTGGTGGCTCCCAATTTCAGTCTAACGGCTTAGACCTAAGAAGTAAGGGTGCTGGGTGCTGCAGCAAAGGAGGGGCAGGGCAATGGGTGCAGGGATGGGCAGAAACGGCAGGGATCTGCTGTTGGCTGGGTTTGCTCCTGGTGAAGTGCTGCTGCCCCTGGCTCTGATTTTGGGCTAACGACAAAATTCAGGTTACTCTTTTTCAGGTTTCACCCTCAGCAGAGGGGTTGTGGCTGCTCAGATAAAACCTGTTGTGGTCAAGTGCTGGAATGAGGCGAGGGGAAGGTCTGTGGAGGAGGACTTCTTTTCATTTCTGAAAAATAAAACACTTTCAGTCTGTTTTTGACCTTCCTGTGCCTTTCTGCTTTCCCAGGGTGAATCTGGGGAGCACGAAAACATAGGTTTGTCCTAAACTTTTCTATCTAATGCTGAAACAAATGTAAAAAATGCTGCTTCATCTTAAGAGTCAGCCTTGAAACAGGAGCTGGTGGCGCCAGAGGTGCCTAGGACAATGCTTATCTCTGCCATGAGTAGCTCCAAACCTGACACTATTTGAGTCTTTAATGACTACCAGAAGTAAGGCTTTGCACAGGCAGCGAGCCCCAGGTCTTCAGTGCTCTTGCTCAGTGGGACATGCACCTCTCCACAGAGAGGGAGGTGGGAGCAGGGCCTGCCTGCACAGAAAGAAGTATTTGAGCCGAAACCCCGTGCAGCAGCACGGGAGCATCTCAAGAGTCCTCGCGCTCTGGCCATGTTCCTGCAGGGAAGCAGTTGATGGAGGCAGGAGCCTGGGAGCACAGCTGTCAGAACCCCCTGCCACAGGCTGCCACGAGCCCTGCTCTCCCTGCAGCAGAGTCACTTCCCTGCCAGAGCAGCACAGCCCTTGGGCACACTGCACCACTTCTGGCACTGGGCTTGCCAGCTGGACATGCTGGTTGTGGGGGATCAGAGAGCCCTAGGAGCCTGTCGTAACCAACAGCATCAGGGTGTCCCCTGCAGCTCTAAGCATCTGCTCCACTCTGTGCTGCTCATGGTGGGGATGCTGCTGCCAGCCCTGTCCCCATTGTGGTCCCAGGGCATGATGCAAGGAGATGGTGGCTGTGCTTTTGGTGCTTTGCTTCACATCCCTTCGTGACTGTGAAGGGGAGGTTCTTCAATGCAGTCCCCCTCCATGAGGAGGAGGCCCTCTTTGCAGAGTGGGGTGAGTTCTCAGCCATGGGCCAGTGTGCACCTGTGACCCCTCTGTTATAGGGATGAGACGTGTCCCACTCACATCCCACTCTTGTCAGGCTGATACCAGTGTCAGGGCTTTTCAGTGTAGCCCTGACAGCCTTTCTCTATGCCTCTCACAGCCACCATTCTCTTGTGGCCATGAGTTCAGCAGATACAGACTTTCCCGTGGGCAACAGGAACAGATTATAAAGGAATCAGGGAAGGTGTGTAGGGGCCTTTGGTGGTGATAAGGTTGTGGGGTGCTGCAGAGCTGGTGCAGCCTGTTTGGGCAGTGTTTTCCGGGGAGCCTTCACAGCCCCCAGGACACAGAGCTGCAGGGCATCTGGGAAAGTGATAAGCTATGATAAGGAGAGAGAGGCAGGTCTGGAGAAAGCTATGCAACTTTCCTCCACAAACTGAGCTGCACTTGGGGTTTTCTTGGGGCAGGACCGAATGCTGCTTAAGTAGCAAAGGTTGTGTGGGTCCCACTGTGTGTTCCACCTAGGAAAAGAAGAGCCTTTCCCGTGACAAGCAGTGTGCCCCAGGGGTTATGAGAGCTGCGGAAGAGCCTGACTCATGTGAAATGCAGAGGGGTTGCAGGGAATGGGACTGGGATATCTCTGCTGGCCAGGAAAGGAAATATCCAAAGGATTTCCTGGAGGCTTCCCAGTATGGCTTCATGGTTGACATAAGTGTCTGGTGGGTATGGGAAAATGGCAAAAAGGGAGAAATCACAGAAATGATGGAGACATATTTTCATGGCTGAAAAAGACCCTCAACTGAAATGCTACACTTAACAGGAAAGCAAGGTCTGAACTCAGCTTCTCAATGGGCAATGAGATGTCCCATGTTGATATGGCTGCAGCAGCTGATGAAACACTGCTTCAAACCAGGGCTGAAAGAGGAGTACGAAGCACACATCACCTGTCTGTGGTGCTGGTGGAATCTGACCCATGAGACAGGTCCTGGCATGCCAAGCAGGCATCTTCCTGCTGTAGCAACCCTTCATCTTGACTCTGTCCTCCCAGGTGCTGTGTGGGCACAAGAGATGTGTGGGTCCTGGAAGGAGTGTAGGTGCCTGGTGAGGTGCAAGTCCTGGGCAGAGTGCTGTTCCCTGACAAGGTGTGGATCTTGGGTGAGGTGTGGGTCCTGGGAGAAATGGGGTCCCAAGAGAGATGGGTGTCCAAGGAGAGGTGGGGATCCTGGGTAAGAAGTGGGTGCCAGGAGATGTGGATCCCCAACCATGCTTTGCACAGAGGCAAAGCTGGGATCTCATACCTCAGTGTCCCCATGAGAAACTGTGGTTGGGCCTCAGCTCTCTTTTGGGATTCGTCCCAAAGTAACCTCCTGTGTTGGGAGAAGCAGGGGGGAACAGAAAAGACACACATTCCTTTTCCAGAGATCAAATCCCAGCTGCCAAAACCACCTCTCCTGGTGACCACTGAGATCCCCTTCCCATAAATGCGATCCTTTGCAATTAACGGCTGTGGGGCAGGGCTGAGCACCCCAGAGTGAGCACTGTGCCCCGGCTGCAGAAGACCCTGCAGGGTGCCGGGGTTGGACATTCCCCACCCCGAGCTTCCAGCTCCTTATGGGTGTCCCACCAGCAGCGGGGAGGGTCTCCAGGGGGAATCGTGGAGTGTCGCCCTTAAGCCCCTTCCCCTGGCAGCTCTGACTGCTGATGAGGCTGGGGGTGATGGAGGAGCAGGGCAAGAGTTAACCTACCTGCTCTGCCATCCCTCTTGGCTCCACCTCGGAGAGGGAGGGGAGGGAAAAGCGAAAAAGTAGGGGAGAGGGGAAGAGGAAAAAAGAGGAGGAGGAAGAGGAAGAGGGCAGAGAGAAGCGCCCGGACTGCGGGCAGCCCCGGCCAGCAGCGGAGCGGCCGCCTTGTCCCACTCCCAGCATGTTCCAGTGGTGAGTGACTACGGGGAGCCTGAGTCCCGCTTCGGCACCGCCTGGAACCCTGTGGTCCCTGCTACCCTCCGCCGTCCCGGCGCTGCGTCCTGCCCGAAGCTTGGGGACTGCGAGGTCCCGTTCCCACCGGGTCTCTTCCTAGGGGTGTCCCAGGGGCGGCTGGCGGGGAAGGAGCAGTTTTGGTGAGAAGGATGCGCATGGGAATGGGCAAAGGTCGCGTTTGCCCTTTGTCCCCTGTCCGTCTGTCCCCGTCCCAGGAGGGACACCCCCCCCCAATCCCGCCCGGCTCTGCAGAGAGCTCCGAGGCGGGAGTCCCTTTCCCCGGTGTTCCCCTCCTGACCGGGGTACCCCGGGAAAGGCTTTCTGTGGTGTCCGGTCCTGGCGCAAACCTCATCGCATCCCGGCTCACCGGCTCTCCGGAGGGAGCCGGGACCGGGGCACCTGGCAGGCGCTGCCGGTCAGTCCTCCCTTCCCCGGGATGCCTTTCCCAGCCCTTCTTCGCAAAGCTCTGGTTTGCGTGGCGTGGCCGGGGACAGCGGGGCCGTGGGGGCAGCCAGACCCGCCCGTGGATCCCTGTCCCACGGCCGCGCCAGACAGGGGGCAGATTCCCACGGCGGGAGGAATCATCCAGCGGTTTGGCTCTCGCCTCTTCCCCATCCCGCTCTTTTTACCGTTACTGGTTTTACTTCAAACCAGACATCTTTTATAATCCCTGGATACCCCGGGATTGGGGAGAACCGTTGTGAGCTGGGGCCCCACTTGGCGCTTGCACCCAGCTGCTTTTGGAGACGTTTGGGTGCTTTCTGCCCAGCAACTGCTTCTAGATGAGATCCCCTCTCCCCAGCCCTTGGCACCACCAACAGAAAGGGCTCTATGCTGGCAGTGCTTCCGCCGGCGCAGTGACTGGGTCTAATTGAGGGGCCAGAAAAATCCAAATAAATAGATAGCCCTGGCTCATCAAAGAGGTTTTCATGCGGATCAAAAGCAGCTGTGTGCCTCTCTGGGGACGGGGGATGGAGAGCCTCAGTCTCCTGGGGCCTCGCTGCTCTACAGCATCACCACCTGAAAGGGGAACTGTCCACCTCTAATTTGGGGATTTATATTTAACTGCCGGGGCACAGCCAGCGGTGGCCTGGCTGTCTCACAGAGAGGCTTTTGAGCTTTTCCTGGTGGAGAAAAGGGGTGAGGAAGAGCAGGGTGGGACCCTTTCAAAGCCCTCTGTGATGGCACTGACACCGGGGCTGGAGCAGCCAGTCCCCGCTGGCGCTGGTGGGAGCCCAGCCGGGGTGGGCGCGGGTTGCTGCGATCTTGGGCCCCGTCGCTCCCGGTGCCCTGGGATCTTGAGGACACTGCCAGGGTTGTGCCCAGAGGAGGCTGCTGGGGCTCAGCAGGGTGATTTCTCTGATGGCAGCAAGCCCTAAGCACCTCCCTCACCCTCACCTCCTCAAAGCAATGGTTCCTGGGGTCTCTGGAGAGCACAACATGCTCTCGAAGTACTGAAGTGCTCTCGACATCCTGAAGTACTTTGCAGCTGAGGACACCATAAAACAGAAATACTCGAGATCAGAAAAGATGCACACATCTTTTGCATCTCAAATCCTTGGTTTGACTTGGGAGCCACCTGCAGTAGTGGCTCAGGGTCCCCTCAGTCCCCAGCTCTTTCGTGCCAGTGCAGGGACAGGGTTTCTGTGGGGCAGAAGGCAGCCACAGGGCTCCTGGTTCCTGTTGGACCTGGTGGTGCCTCTGGTTTCCAGAGTCGCACCTATAGGAAAAATCCCAAACAGGTTTTTGTAACAGAGCAAAAATTGCATGTTGAACCGGTGAGAACTGGGAAATGGCCTCTGCTGAAGAGGACTAAGTTTCTGTGCTGTTGTGCAACACGTCACTGATATACCCAGGTGTATCCAGCCTACCCCAGCCCTCCACCTCTTACAGAAAGGCAGAGCTCTCCCCTCAGCCCCAGGCCAGTTTTCTGCCTGGCTGAAATAAAAAGCAGTGGCCCAAGGAGGGTGATGGGGTGAGTGGCTCCATGCAGCTCCGGGCTCTCAGGGTGGGACTCATCCATGCCAGTGAGCAACAGCCCTACCTATGTAAATGCTTTGAAATTGTATCAGAATTTCCCTGCCCATGGCTTGTGGGGGAGCGCTGGGTGTCCTTAGGCTGGGTACCTCATCACGGGCTGTCCTTTGGGCAGGGGGCTGTGTAAGGATAGGATGGGATGTGATGGCAGCAAAGCTGGGGTGTCAGGATGGGATCGGTGCCGCTGGGGTGACCGGGGTTATTTCTGCTATTCTGAGGTTTTAAACATTGCTTGGTTAAGCAGGGTTACAGTTCTATTGGGACAGAAGGGTTTCTAAGAATAAGCTCAGAGCTGTTTGGCCAGGGCTGGAGAGGGTTAAGGGAATGATGAGATCTAATCAGAACTGCTCCCTCATCAGTTTCAGATGAGTGGCCACATATAAAACCGGATGGGGAATATCTATCCACTTACTAGTAATTACTTACTTCCACGCTTGCTCTCTCAGTCCACGCTAGCGATCACAGCTTTCCCATGTAAATGTGGGGCAGAAAAGTTCTATGAGCTTGAGGGGGAAGACAGAAACAGGAGCCCCCAAAAGCTCATGGTTCCCCCGGCTCCCACTTGGGGCTCCTGCATTTCAGGGTGGCCAGAGTCTCCAGGAGCAGTGCTGTCCCCTGCCCTGGGGAGCCCTGGGACTACATATGGGGTGTCCCATAAAGCAGGTGCTCTGGGGCAGCCCGTGTCCCAAAACCCCAGCAGCTTCCCCGTGTCCCAGCAGATCACAATCCAGTCCCCAGAGCCAAAAACATTTCAATGCTTGGTTTTTGGTTGCGGTTTTTTTCTTCCTGCTACCTGGAAATTACATTGGTTAAATGTTTCAGATTTCAGTCCCAAGCTCCTTCCCTGGGCTATCCCAAAATGAAGATGCCATCTGCCTAGCTCTACTATCTTGGATCTTTCTGGGACATGCTTCTGTCACCAAGAGGACAGGCACAGAAGAGCCAGGTGGCTGGTGCCACGGGTCTCCTTTGACTTCCCAGCTGATGTCCCTTTCACCCACGAAAGGTGCTCCAGGGACTGCCAAGCAGCTCATATGTCTTGTCCACGTTGGAGCAGCCAGAGATGGGGCTGCCCTTAGGAAGCCACTGGTGGGCATGCGGAGCTCAGCTGCAGCAGGAAGAAATTGGTCCAGATAGCCCAGCTGTGGAGGGGAGCAGGGCACTCCAGGGCAGCACAGTGCAGGTGGACAGAACAGGCATTTTGTCTCCTCCACAGCAGCAGATCAAGAAACCCACTTTTAACTGTGTGAAAAGCAGGTTGTGGGGGAGTATCTGGTGTATCAGTAATCCCTGAGTGCAGCATTCCCACTGTTCCAAAGACCCCAGCATGATCGTGCTCAAGCCCCCAGTGAGCTTGACGGTTTGTCCCCTGAGCCAGCATCTTCCCTGGGTGATGGATGTGTCTGCAGCAGTTGAGAGCAGCAGCAGGGTCCTGCAAGTCTGTTTGATCTACCACCCCTAGCCCCCGCACATCCTGTGCATGGAGATAACCTGGTTTGCTGCAGGCTGAGAAATCTGCCTCCAAACTGCAGTGTGTTCGCTGCTCATTATCACTGCAGAGTGAAGTAATGGGTCCTGCAAGATGGCCAGAACACTCAACAGTACCCCCAGAAATGCTGGATCCCAAGGTGGTTGCAGGGTCAGGGATGTCTTTTCCACATTGAACTTTTAAATTTGTCTCCAATGGCATTTTTTTTAGCTCCTGATCTACCATTTTGAAATGAAACTGCAACGCGTGTTTCATGTTGATACCTGTAGTCTTCCCAACTCCAGTTCCCCAGTGTTGTGTAACCTGTGATGCCAGCCTAGGGCCACAGGCAGTATGTCTGTGTTTTGGAGCTACAATAAATCCCTTCTTCTCTTCTACTAAACTGCAGTTTTCAGATGGCTGAAACAGGGGCTTCCCTTGGGCCTTTCCTCCAAAACGGCTGCTTTGCTGAAGCTCTCAGCCTGTCTTCTCTCTCTCTCCAACCCATTTACTTCTTTCCCATGAATCCTTCCCAGTTCTTTGTGCAGTTGTAGGGTTACCAGATGACTCTGCAGCCACCTGCCATGTGCCTTGTACCTGTCCCTGCAGTCCTCCAGAGCCACCCCACAAGCAGCATGCAGGTGGGAAAAGTACACATGGAAGTGTCCTGCAGTTCTTCTCACAAGACTGCTTCCTGTCAAAGGGTGATGGGACACAGATTATGAGCATCCCATGACCTCTCCAGGAAGTGCTTTTGCAAACAGGCCTCTTGCAGCCTGCAGTTTCCTCTCTCCTTAATCCCCCTGTTTTGTCCCTTTAGGAAGAAGACCATCTACAAAACCATTTGCCTCTCCTTCTTGCTGGTGATCACAGTGACAGTGCTGCAGCGGGGAATGGCACCCAGCCATTTCACACAGGGCCAGCAGCAGAAAGACCTGCCCCCGCGGGAGCCCCTTAAAACACAGAAGAGAGGCAACGCTTTCTCCATCACCAGCACTTTCTGGAACAGCAAGGAGAAAGCTCCTGGGAAGGAGGAGAGCGTAACTGCAGAGCAAGCAAAATCCTGGGATGTCACCACTACCAACTGCTCAGCAAATCAGAACTTAAGCAAGGTGGACTGGTTCAAAGGGCTGGAGCCCAACTTCCAGCAGTTCCTGCTCTATCGGCATTGCCGTTACTTTCCCATGCTGATCAACCACCCTGAAAAATGCAGCAGGGATGTCTACCTGCTCATTGTGGTCAAGTCTATTATCACGCAGCACGACCGCCGTGAGGCCATCCGCAGAACCTGGGGACAGGAGAAGGACGTGGATGGCAAGAGGATCAGGACATTGTTCCTGCTGGGCACGGCTTCCAAGGAAGAGGAGAGAGCCAACTACCAGAAACTGCTGGATTATGAGAACCTCATCTATGGGGACATCTTGCAGTGGGATTTCCTGGACACCTTTTTCAACCTCACCCTCAAAGAGGTCCATTTCCTGAAGTGGCTGAACATCTACTGTGACAACGTCCGCTTCATCTTCAAAGGTGATGATGATGTGTTTGTGAATCCCAGCAACATCCTGGAATTCCTGGAGGACAAGAAAGAGGGAGAGGACCTCTTCGTGGGGGATGTCCTCTACAAGGCCAAGCCGATTCGGAAGAAGGAGAACAAGTACTACATCCCCAGCGCCCTCTACAATAAAAGCAACTACCCACCCTATGTAGGAGGTGGGGGCTTCATCATGGATGGACCCCTGGCCAAGAGGCTACACAAAACCTCAGAGACGCTGGAGCTGTATCCCATTGACGACGTCTTCCTAGGGATGTGTTTGCAGGTCCTTAATGTAGCACCTGTTGGGCATGAGGGCTTCAAAACTTTTGGCATTGTGAAGAACAAGAACAGCAAGATGAACAAGGAGCCATGTTTTTTCCGGAATGTGCTGGTGGTTCATAAACTGCTGCCTCCAGAGTTGCTCCAAATGTGGGACTTGGTCCACAGTAACTTGACATGCTCAAGAAAACTCAATGTCCTTTAGCTCAGTCTCTCTGGAGAGCTGGGACTGGAGGGGCTGGGACAACCAATCCCTGCTCTGGGATGGGGAGAATGTCTGCTGGTGGCTCACAGATCCTTCAGGGGCATCTCCCTCTGGGGCGAGGAGGGCAGAGACACCGCGCTCACCGGCAGGGTTTGCGATAGTGTTTGCTCCTGTACTGTAATGTGGTTCACTTATCTCCAGCTGGGTTGGGGGTTGCTGAAAAAGAAGAGATAAAAAAACCCAACACAACAAATCTAGCACAAAGTAAAGAGAGAGGGAGAGGGCAGAGGGGTTTGTGCTCTGGTTTAGGTACCACCTCCATGGGAGCATGATGACCCATGGGGTGGGGGGAGGCAGGGAGGGATGTGGCACAGGCATTTTTTGGAGATGTTCAGGGTCTGGCTGTCCAGGGAAGCTGCTCCAAGGGAGCTGAGTGGTTTACAAGTACGTGAGCCCCCTATGGCTCAAAAGTCAAGGGGATTTTATTTATTATCTCAAATTTCTCCTCCATGCAAGGTTTTAGCGACACTGACCCTGTGACCATTGGGTTGCCCTCTGCTGAAGTCCTCTCTTGTGTCCCCACTTCGCAGCTGCAGAGAGGGGCTCTCCTCAGAGGCTGGACCTCACCAGTGCAGAGCCCCCATTAGGATTTCAGCCAGGTGGTCAGCAGACTGGAGTCTTTGTCCTCAATAGAGGGTCCCACACGATGCTGGCTCCCAGCAACAGCCCAGGCTGTGCTCTGCTCCCTAGCCCCTCTGCTGGCCTCACTGTTCATGCACTCTGGAGGAATGTACCCATCCAAAATTCCTCAGGGATTTGTTCTTCCTCGCAGGAAAGGGAAGGAACGAGGCAGGCTACCCTTGCCCCTGCCAAGGAAGTGGCAGAGAAACCTAGCCCCAGCTGCAGTGGCACAGGGTTTTATCTCACCTGGTACCCCAGCTCAGGTGCAGGCATCCTGGGGACTTGCTACAGGGAGACCCTCTCCTTGCAGCAGGGCTGTCCTGGTGGGGTTGCCTCAGATGGGGGTGACAGCCCTCAAAGACCCCACGTGTGGCTGCTTGGGCTCCGCCCTGGTTTTACAGCAAGCTCTATGCTCCAGGGCAGGTCTGAGAGCATAGGTCCTGCCCTGGAATGTGGAGTGGGGTCTAAGGGGATAAGGTGAAGGGGGGCTGGT
>JANRGW010000445.1:0-12785 GCA_024733675.1 Psilopsiagon aymara | reverse complement strand
ACAGGGCACCTGACCCAAACTGACCAAAGAGGTATTCCATACCATAGCACGTCATGCCCAGGATGCAGAAACGGAGATCAGAGACCTGGAAGAGTGGTAGGGGTGCAGTGCTTGGTCGGGCTGGGTATACATTGTGAGCTGCTGTATTCTGTTCCTTTGTATTTCTCTTGTCATTATTATTATTTGTGGTAGCAGTAGTGGTTTGTGTTATACCTTAGTTACTAAACATGTTCTTATCTCAACCTGTGGGAGCTGCATTCTTTTGATTCTCCATGTAGCAAGCTGCATGGCTGATTTACAGCCTAAACCAGGACAGTGAACAAATGAAATCTGTCTATGCACAAGCATTTGATTATAGTCACCCTATTTGCACCTATCTTCACAATCATTCAGCCAGTGGAAACAAATACTTAAATGAGCTATATGACATGCTCAATATAGAGAAAAAATATTGTAGTTTCTTGACAAAGGATATCATAATAGGTTATACTGAAAGTCTTGGCTAATAATACTTAAAATACTGGCATAACTGTTACAGATTACATTTCTGTCCTTTCTATTGGAAATCAAATTTCTGTCCTTTCTGCAAACTCGGAAGGACACATTGTCATATATATATTTAAGTATTCATATCTTTGACTAACAGGCTTATCTGGCTGGAAAGTAGTCTGAAAGGTGCCTAAGATATCTTTATACATAGGATGGTTAGTTAGGATTTAAATAAATTTATGCAGATTGAATTTATCAGTACTGGTTATTATTTTTAAATGATTCTTGTGGCTGTTTTCCAGAAATGCTCAGGAAAGACTGTATTGTTGAAATGACAAGAATCTTAAAATGAGATTGGAAAATGAGATCTGGAAACTATTATAGCTTCCAACATTTACTAGCTATTGTAAAATAAGCTTATAAAAATGAATTTCAGAGAAGTGACAGCAGAGATTATCTTGCTATTATATTGTTAAAGGAACAATACGTAACATATTCTCCAGCATTTTCCTGTTTCTGCTTTTTTATATTTGGGCTGGTGTCTTAGTAGGTATTAACCACTGCCTGTTTATCAGTATGTCCTCTTCAATAATAACTTTTGATTATACCTGATTTTACAGATAATAGAAGTCTCACATGTTATTATACTTTTTAAGTTTTACAGAAATAGGAAAAAGAGAAGATGGACTGCAAATCCATCCTGTGCAAAGCTCACAGTGTTGTTGGATTCCATCTTTGTCGGCAACATGGACAGTGGGATTGAGCACCCTCAGCAAGTTTGCTGATGGCACCAAGCTGTGTGATGCAATTGACAAGCTGGAAGGAAAGGATGAGATCCAGAGGAACTTGGGCAGGCTGAAGAGGTAGGAATGTGCAAACCTCATTAAGAGGAGATAAAAGGAGATGTTTAAGGCCAGGCTGGATATAATTTTGGGCAACCTGATCTAGTTGAAGGTGTCCCTGGTCATTGCAGGTTGGTTGGAATAGATGACCTTTGAAGTTTCCTTCTAATCCAAACCCTTCTATGATTCTATGTTTTTTTGTCCCATGAATTATAGAATTGTTCTGATTTTTTTCTTTCAAGTGAGATGAAACCAGATGTATCTGATTAAATGTTACTTTTCCTTTTTCATCCTGTCCACACTTGTAGTTATGAAAGCCCCTTTTGACACTCCTTCTTACTTCACACTCACCAGAGGCTGCTATCAGACAAGTAATTTTCCCTGTTTTGATTGGGTGGCATTAGCATTTCAAGTCTTTTGGCTTGCATTTGGAAAGGCTTTGGGTTTGCAATTCTATATCCAGCAAGAAGCTGATCTCAGTCATTTTCACCAGTCTCTAGATACCACATTGACCCATGGTGTTTCCACGTCTGTGCTCAGTCATTTAGGTGCAAAGTCCTGACCCATCAGGTAAGCCCACAAAAAATAGTCTCTAAGTTCACTGAAAGTCATGCCTTACTACATAATATGGCATCCAATAACTTCAGAATTGCTCAGTGATGAACTGTACACTGCTGAGTTCACCGAATTGCAGCAATTCCTGTTGCGTCAATGTGAGTTCCTAACTTTCCAGAAGTGAACTTACTTGCACAATTCTTTGTCCATGCCCAATCTTAGGCTGCTCCAGGAGTGTGGAAGCACAGTCAGTCTGTCAGGCTCCCCCTTTACTGCAAGCAAAGAGACTACTGCTGTGTTATAAAGCTGTGATTTGAGTTAAATTTGATTTAAAATTGGTAGTCAGTCATGTGATCTTCAGTACAAGCACAGTAATTAGTCTAAAATCAGTGGGATAATTAAAAACAAATATTTGTGGTTTTATTTGCTTGCATCTCGCAAAACCTATGAAACCAGTACCCCAATTCATGCAAGTAAGAGTGGTATTAGCAGATTGTTTTATAGATATAGCCTATTTTAAACAGCAGATATATAGTAAAATAGGCCAAAATGTACATGCAGCTTATGTTTAGTTGTACTTGATATGACAGGATCTTATATATGAGTAGTTGTGCATCTGAATCTTTCTGCAGTGCCATGTGCAGATGATAAAGTAAGAGGAATTCAGATTATTCAATTTTTCTTCTAAGTAGCACCTTTTCTGAGCTGTTAAAACATGGTTTAGGAGTAATTGATTTTCTCTGGCAGGGTGCATGGTTTTCATCCTAGCAGTATAAAGCACTGTTAAACTGTCAGTTATGCTAAATACCAGTTTTCACAGTCATGGTTGTTTTGTCTCCTTACTGAGATGATTTTCATCAATAAATCAGTAATTTTGTCTTTGATCTGCATTTATTAATCTTCCTTTACTACATCTTTATTTAACTTCCCAGCAATCTGAATTCAAGTTGTTTATTTTTATTTTTACCATATTTTATATAATGTTTTACTAGAGACTTTTTCACATAGCAGAAGCTTTTCTTGCTGTGTGCTGATTAAACTTATTTCATATTACCAGCTCCAGCAAAACATTCACACTTTGTGCTCAATAAATGCAGTATATCATAGACTGCACTATTCGTGCTCAGATAAACATGTCTAACTAGCTATACCATTAACACTTCCATTTGCATTTTTGCATTTATAGCTGCCATTATGAATATGTGTGCTGTTTTCATAGTAGTACTTTCCTTGTTGATTTTGTAGAATTTTATTTCAACAATTCTGATTACCCCAGAAGTTAGTAGCTTAATGGTCTTTGTCTGATAGTTGTAAATTGTAGTATCACATGTCATTTGTAAGCAAACAGCTTCAGTGATATTTAAACATGGGCATTTAATATGGGGGGGGGGGATGGGGAGACACGATTGTGCTTTAGTTTTGTGTCCTTTAATAGTTATCGTGTAATGACAGGTTTTAATATTGCCATATTTGGTAGTTTAGTTTTACTGAATTTTCCTTCAAAATGCCTGGATATGCCAAAGAATCATCCAATTCCTGAGGCTACATCTGACAGCTGAAGCAGTATTATCATGCTTATTTTCTTCTACTAAATAAGTAAGAATGTTTTCTTTGCTTAACACTTGACAGAAATTCTTTTGAGCTTGAGATACTTAAAACAAAATACACTGGGGCATTTGTATTTCTGCTGTCACCCTCTCTGATCTTGTAATCAGAAAAGTTAAAAGATTGCTTGTTTTACAAAGTTGTTTTTTTAAAATTTGTTTATGTTTTATCCATGGGTGAGCCTCCTTCACTGTCAAATCTGAAGGGTCTCACTTCTTACATTCTACAGCTTATGATCTAAAGCTGTTACATCAATGACAGTGCCTTCATGGCTTTCAATAAAGTTTGGCTTGGAGACTAAATATAGACTTGTTCATATTGTTCTCAGGAAAACATGAGATGCTTCATATCTGCATTTAGAAATGCAGAAATCAGTGAGTAGGTGCTGTTTCTTTTTGTTTCCTGACTTTTGTAAAACAGCAGCAGATCTCATGTATTTTACTGGAATAGTAGCATACCATTTGTTGTTGTGGTACATGTTGGTTGCTCTTTGTTGAGCTTTTACTGTCACATTTTACATGATATTATTGGTATTATATGGTATTGTTAAACACAACCTAATTCTCGTGGAAGGAAAACAGTTTCTGAGATGAGAAAGTCTCAAATTCAGGTCTCTAAGTATAGGTATCATTTAGTAAATTCATGATACATTTCTTCCCTCAGACATTCCTCTTACAAAAAAAAAAAAAAAAAAACCAAAAAAAACAAAACAAACTAATTCCACCAATATTTCAAATGTAACTTCTCCACAATTGCTTACGAAGCTAAAGGCCTGTCAATGTGTTTATTCTGTAAAAAATATTTTATGTTTTTACCTTGTTAAAGCTCTAATTTTCTACATCCTTCTTAAAGAAAATTTTAATGTCTAAAGACTCGTTTCATGTTTGAAGCTTATGTCTCTGGCCCACCAGATCATCCTGGCCTTCTTTCCACCTTGATGAGAAGTTTCAACCACCACATTAAGGTTTCTGCTTTGTCTTAGCCATTGTTATATGGTACCCTAGCTTCTGAGAGAGTTATTTGGTTTCTGCTTGGAGCTAACAGTTATTTTTAAATGCAGGAATCCCTTATTCTGTAGTCAGGTTAGTTAAAAGTCACAGCAAAAAACAGCAATCACCTTCTTAATTTCTAACCAGGCCCTAGCAATGTTTGATCTTCTAAATAATAGAATTTTAAGTCCATTTAAATGCTAGTATTATTTTTTTATTCTAGTTGTTGATATTCTATTTGATAAAAGAAGAACATAGATGACAGTAAAAGTTTCAGCTAGCATCCCCTGCGAAATAGGAGACTTTCACCTTAATGTTGATATTTGTACTACTGAATAGCCAGACATACCAAGGCTGGGTTGTAAAATGTCTGTTAAAAAACATCAAGGAAGCATGCCTACCTCCTTCAGGAAAATTTACCTTTCCTCTGAGGAGCTGTATTGCTTTTACCTGGCTTACTGGCAGCTTTGCCTCCTTTCTACTCTTCCCACCTGGTTACAATCAGGTTGGAAAATTACTGTCCTTTGTGTAGAATGTACAACAGCTGCCAACTTCCTGGTGCCATCCCTGTGCTCTCAGGTTGTTCCTCTGTAGCCAGTTTGAATTTTCGCAGTGGGACAGTTCTGCTTTGTTTCCCCTACACTACTCAAGGGAAGACTACATAGGACTCATGATTTTTTTCTTTAGAAAATATATTCACTGTAGAAGGAAAAAAAGTGGTAAATATCTTTAAAAGTATTTTTCAAAGTTGGTTTTTTTTTGGCATACTTTCATAAGAGTAACACTTCCTCCCCTTGCAATGGAACTGTCATAAGAAGAAACAGGTTGGAAAACAACTGCTGTACATGCCTCTTTTATATACATATATAACACTTATCAGTGTTGTTCCTTGACAGTTAAAAATTGCTGAAGGGAGTGAACTGAAGCAAAATTAAATAACATCTTAAATTAAGAGCAGAACTATTTAACTGACCATGCAAGAGCTGGATTAAACTGAGATTATGTTGGTGCAGCCTGATTTATTTTGGTTGTTTTGACAAACTAAATTAGGCTATTATGAAAACATTTAGACATATTTCAAAAGAAATCGGTAACCATAGTTAACATCATTTTGTGACTAGCATTAATGCTGTGTTTTGCAAAGTAGTATTTTGCTTGCTGGCTGTGCATACTATCTTAGTGTTTTACAAAACATACCAAAGAAGATCTTGAAAAAAATCATAAGAACATCTCCTAAAAATGAAAGTATTCTCTAAGAACTCAAACAATCCAATCTGTATAAATTCTATCTCTGTATTATCATCTCTCACAAAAACCTATTCAATCAGCTCACTTACATCATTCCATCATCATTAATGGTCCATTGCTTTTACTGTGCTTTTCAAATCATTGGTTTCAGGCAGCCCAATTTCACTACTGAAAAATATCTTATTAAATCATCCTCATCACCCAGTTTAACACATCCCAATCTGACATGTTAACACATCAGAAAGGTTTATTGCCTTATTATCCAACTTGCAGAAAAAAAAAAAAAGTAATTCACACATCCAAAGTATGAATTAAGACAAATAGTGCGAACTCCCTGACAGAAAAATCTCCCAAGGGGCTTAGCTTCCTTCAAATATCTTTCACATGCTCAATAGTTGCTAACGTTGTTGACTAAACAGTTCCCTTATCAAAGTGCCCATACACCTCAAAATTATTGAAGTGTCTTACATTCTTGTGCCTGTTTATTCTATATAGACAGCAAGAAGGAATAAGGTCCCACATTTTTCTGGGGAAGAGAAGCTGTGATAACTGACCTGAGCAGTATAACAATGCAAAGTAAGGAAACAGAATTTCCAGGATTGTGTGGATGTGCTGGCAAAATTCTCTGGTAAGGATTTTGAAGCAAGTGCTGAAAATGCTTCAGGATCTAGTCCTACAGCCAAAAGAAAGATGGAAGGATTTTTGCTTTAACTTTTACCAAAACCATGAACTAAATACCATCAACTATTTTACGCCATGAACTAAAAGGCAAAAAAACGTGTTAAAGGTGATCCTTTTACATTACAGTCACAGCTACAGACAATTCAGTAGCTTTTACCTTTAGCTGCTATTGTGTATCTTGTTTCAAGTGTGAAAAAATACAGTTATGTGCTAACTCACCTACTCAGCTAACCTTACTGCACACCTTTGTTTTTATCTTTCTGTTTCAGTTTCCTCTACAGTGTTTTTATTTTTTCACTTTCCAGTCACATATATAGGAGCAGTTACTGTCTGACCTTTCATCTTTGGTTTCTACTTCCTCCCTTCATCTTCTCTTTCACCCATTTTCCACTCTTTTTTCTTCTTCCATGCAACTTGTATTCTTCTTCTGTTTCAGATCTCTCGGTGAGTTGAGAAAGGTTTATTTTTTAAGCCTTTTTATGGTAGAATGCTCTGTATAATGAGAACTATAATCAAAATGAATTTAGTTCAGCCTTCTTCCTAAATACCAGTAATTTCCTGTACAATCAACTACAGAAAGTGGAAGGTTTCTGTAGATCTCTTTTTTTTTTTTTTTGTTTTGCTTTATTGGTTTGCTGCCTTCTTTTTAATTTTTTTAGAGTCTATTGTTTCATATAGAGAACATGAACAATGTTATCAACATGGTGCAAAAATTACATAGATACTAAAAAAGAAGAATAGGTCAGTTCACTCCAGATTTATGTATTAATTAAAAGAGTGTTAATATTTTAGCCCCAGGAGAGTATTTTGTTGTATATTTCTGCCTTTATTTTTTCTTCTTTTTTGTATTTTCCTGTTGCCCCTCATCAATACAGTTCATCTGATATTTTGTGAACTTCATCTTTTGTGTATCTGTAAGTCATTGAAAAGGTATAGTTCCAGACATGCAACCTGAAATCTATTAGAAAAATACAGCAGTGCCTTCCAATTCTAATTTGTACCTTCACATTCAATATATTCACATGAATATATTTAAAGTTTAAGCCTTTAAACTCATACAACCTCTGTTTGTGAGGAATCAAGCTCACAAAATGTTTTGACTATTGCCCACATTGAGGATATTTGGAGCTTACCCAATCTTTTGTGAAGCTTTCTTGCTCCATCCTAGTGTGACTAATGCTCAGATGCTGCCTTAAGAAATAGATATCCCAAATAATAGCCACAGAAGTCCTCCCCTCCATCTCATTCAGTGATAGATGAGAATATGGGAACAGAAAACAAATAGTAGAGCTTGATACAAAAGTTTAACACAGTAAAAAAAAAGAAAAAGAAAGAAGCCATACCTATCTATATCTCCTCTCTATGCATATAACAGCACAAAATTTATGTCCTTGAATATATTTACACTTTAGATATCAACATTTCTTCCCTGTAAGAAAATAAAACAAGCCTGTTCTCCAGACTTAGTTGTAGAAAAAGACGGGGCAGCCCACTGTGTCTTTGGAGGTACAGCAGTTCTGAGATTGTGTGGATGATTGACAGCTGCCTGTTTTTCTCTCACAGTCTGCAAATAGGCTGTGCCAGGATTTAGGGATGGTAGAAATCATATGGTATACAAACTCATTAGTGAGAAGCAACATGGTCACTTTATTTGATTTAAGTTATGAGATGAGATAAGGGGGAAAATACTGCGCTTATTGCTTCTTATTCCCTTCAGTTCTGCCTCTCAAAACTATACCAAAACAATACATCTATGAAACTAAGCTGGTAAGGTTCAGCCTATCTGTGTTTGCACGAAATAATGTAACATATTTTTTAAAAAGGTTTCCCTTTCATTGTCAAATGTACAAGATTATGCTAAACAGTTTATAATTTCTCTTTCTGTTCCTACAATTTTCATGAAGATAGTTAAAGATAGACAAAATAATTGCCCAACCTATGTGCCAGAGTTACAAGTTCTGTTGAATAGAAACACCAAAATGGCAGGGCTGGGAGTAGAGGAAGAGTACAGCAAAAGAGAGGAGGAAAGACATGCCATGTTGTGTGGAAAGTGAGCTAATGATGCCACATTTATATGCTTACATAGCACTTGAGTACCTATAGCTATGTCTGAGCTTTGGGACCTCTGCTGCTCCTGGCACTCCCAAGGCAATGTTGCATTTCTTCTACTTAAAAGCATCCTTGGCACGCATGGTTCTGCCCTTGAGATCTAATTCCCTCAAGAAAAAAAATCAAAAAGCAGCTTCTAAGCTGGGCCAAGCCAGAAATTCAGGATGAAACACAGATCCTGATTTTTTTTTTAACTAAACTAATATATGTCAGTAGTATGGCAACAAAATTGGAAAAGCCATGTGGCAGGAGCCCCTGAAAATTCAATTAATTATTTTAATTTGTAAAAATCACCTGCTGACTAATCCAGCCTCTCATCAGGTTTTCTCAGACCCTTAATGCTCAGCTTTCTACAGAGTTGAATCCTGTCTTAATTTCTTCTATCTATTTCATGTATGAGTACCCATCAACTCCAGCTCCATGTTTTGAATTCAAAATAGGATGTGTCAATAATTTGCACATTAAATTTATTTTCTGGGTTGGATTTGCCGAATGATGTACCAAACAAGCTTTGAGTAAGCACCTAATTCCCATGCAAACTAAACTAGCAGTATTACAAATTTCTTCACTCAGCAACATTTTTACTAATCCATGGTCAAGCTTTGCAAAACAAATTAAATTTTTCTGTAGTATAATTGCTGCTTTTTCAAGTTTATATAAAGTAAGCTTCTTTTTTAAAATCATCATTAAAATGTGCACTTGCAGATAAGTACGAATAGTCATTATACAAAATACAGGTGAAAACAACAAAGCTTCATGATTGATGTTCACAGGTTTCTTCAGTTAAATGACAAATACATGGGGCATGAGCAGCACATTTAGTTTTCTACAACACAGCCAGCATCTCAGTGTTGCAAAGCTATTAAGACCAGTGAAAGGGGGCAAAGAACACAATTACTACACCTGATATCCTTGATCAGAATGAAAACTGGGAACACATAATTTTTTGAAAGAAACTGAAAAAGGTGCGACTCTGAACTTCCTTCAGGTATAATGTAAAAAAGAAGTACCTACTATGTTCATCACGTGCTTTAAGCTTTTCAGCTAGGGATGTGAAATAAACAAAGTAGTAGTTCGGAGCTGTGGAAGAAAAGTGGTTTGTCTAAGTGAATACTAAAGACTTGTGAGGACTTTACACAGGTGAAGAGTGTTCACTTAAGTACATGGCTAGAAGGAAGAATTACGTTAATATTTGTTTCTCTTCCATCAGGGATTTTTTGTTGGAGGTAGAAGAGCCTGTAAAATTAGCTATTTTTCATTAGAGAATTGCAGTATGGGGACTGAACTTGAAAGCAGAACAGAGATTTCTGGAAGCATTTTAAATCTTGAATCCTTTTCTCTCTTATATTAGAAACTTTTTATTTGCTGACCCTGAGCAATAAGGCTGTTGAATTTTGCTATTACCTGAAGAGATGTTTATTTTGGCTTTATAAAATGAAAATAAAAATCCTGTAAAATCCACAAATATTTATGCAATAATAAGGTTGGAATTTAAATTTACTTTTTCCTTCTTGTGGTTTGCCAACCACATCAAAAAAGAAACTTGTTGGTAGTTTCAAAGAAAGGAAATTTATTAAGGATAAGCAGTAATGGTTAACATATAAAGACTGTACAAAAGAATTCAGAATCAGAAAAATGAAGTCATGTAGAGATGAATTTGTAACCAGAGTGCATATGGCAGTAACAGTGCTCCAAGGGCTGCCTTTCAGGGGAAAGTTACAGTACTTACAAACCCTTTTTTTTTTAAAAAAAAAAAAAAAAAAAAAAACAGATGAAGTTGCAAATATTTGTTCATCAAAATATGTCACTTGGTATGTAGAGCCTCAGAGCTCACTTGAAATATATTGACTCGAGCACAGAGGTTAAATCAGGCACTAAACGAAATAACAGACACTGATTTTGAGCCAATTGCACCTTTTGCAACAACGAGAGAGTGGGAGTTGTAAATAGAGATACAAGTTAGTAAATCTAAAATAAATATAAGCTAAATCTAACCTAGATAAACTATGTATGTTGGAGGAGGCAGACATCATTCCACCCCAACACTCCCAGTCAGTTGCCAGCAACTATAAAAAACGCTCAGAATGATGCAGAGGTATTTCAGCCATTCCAGCCAATGAGCCAGTTTCATTTGGACCTCGGCTCAGATGAGTCTATACAAATGCCCATAGTATGGGGAACAAACAAGAGGAATTAGAGATATGTGCAAGTCTACGGGTATGTGAGAACATTAGTATTACAGAAACAAGGTGGGATATCCCCTGTGGCAGGAATGTTGGAATGGAAGATTACAGGCTCTTTGGAAAAGACAGGCCCGACAGATGGGCAGGGCGAGTTACTATTTATGTTAGGGGTAGGCTGGAGAGTATGGAACTGTATCTGGGGACAGGTGAGCAGTTGACAGAGACTTTGTGGGTCAGGGTTAAATGGAAAACAGCGGTGGGAGACATTATTGTGGGGATCTGTTACAGACCACCTGATCAAGAGGAATCTGTGGATGAAGCAACCTATAGACAGATAGGAACAACCTCATGCTCACAAGCCCTTGTTCTCATGGGGGACTTCAACCACCCTGATATCTGTTGGAGGGACGGTACAGACTGGCACAAACAATCCAGGAAGTTCCTCTATTGTGTGGAAGACAAATTCCTTCTTCAAATAGTAAAGGAGCTGACGAGGAGAGGTGCCATGCTTGAGCTCATCCTCACCAACAGGGAAGGGCTGGTTGGAAATGTGACACTCCAATGCAGCCTTGATTGCAGCAATCATTAGATGATTGGATTTGAGAACCTCAGGACAGTGAGAAGAGCGTGCAGCAAGCTCACTGCGCTGGGCTTCAAGAAAGCAGACTTTGGCCTCTTCAGGAACCTGCTAAGTAAGGTTACATGGGATATAGCCCTAGAGGGCTGGGGGGCCCAAAACTGATGGTTGATATACAAGGATCACCTGCTGCAAGCTCAGGAGCAATATATCCCAACTAGAAGGAAGTGCTGCCGGAGGTCCAGGAGACACTGTTGGATGCATAAGGAGTGCTGAGGAAGATTCTAAGCTAAAAAGAGGCTTATAAAAGGTGGAAGCAAGGACAGGCAGCCTGGGAAGAATACAGGGATGTTGTTCGGGAAGCTAGGAAGCAGGTTAGGAAAGCTAAGGCCCACTTAGAATTAAACTTGGCTGGGGATGTGAAAGGTAACAGGAAGGGTTTCTATAGGTACATTGCAAATAAAAGACAGACAAGAGACAACGTGGGCCCCCTCTGGAAGCTATCAGGAGAACTACCTACCCTGGATTTGAAGAAGGCTGAGGTTCTTAATGACTTCTTTGCCTCAGTTTTCACTGGCAAATGCTCTGGTCACAACATCGAAAGTCTTGGAAGGCAGACGCAGAGACTGTGAGAATTAAGATCTTAGGCCCACTGTAGGAGAGACTCTGGTTCTCTTAAGAGCCTGAACCTGTACAAGTTCATGGGACCTGATGAAATCCATCCATGGGTGCTGAAGGAGCTGGTGAATGAAGTTGCTAAGCCACTGTCCATGATATTTGAAAAATCATGGCAGTCAGGTGAAGTTCCCGATGACTGGGAAAAGGGAAGTATAACCCCCATTTTCAAGGAGGGGAAAATGGATGAACTGGGGAACTACAGACCAGTCAGTCTCACACATGCACCTGGCAAAATCTTGGAGCGGATTCTCCTGGAAAGCATGCTAAGGCACATGAAAAACAGCAAGGTGCTTGGTGACAGCCAGCATGGCATCACTAAGAGAAATTCCTGCCTGACCAATTTGGTGGCCTTCTATGATGGGGCTACAGAACTGATGGACAGGGGTAGAGCTGTTGATGTCATCTACCTGCTTGTACAAACTGTTTGACACTGTCCCATACAACATTCTTTTATCTAAATTGGAGAGACATCAATTTGATAGGTGGACCACTCAGTGGATAAAGAACTGGATGGAGAGCTGCATGCAAAGAGTTGTGCTTAATGGCTTGATGTCCAGCTGGAGACCAGTAACGAGCGGTGTCCCTCAGGGATTATTTTGGGACCGGTCTTGTTCAACATCTTTGCCAGTGACATGGTGTCATGGGTTCAGCAGTAGCAGTCATTTTTTCCCTTCTTGGTAGCTGGTGCAGGTCTGTGTTTTTGACTTGTGGCCTGGGAACAGCGCTGATAACACCAATGTTTTTAGTTATGTCTTAGTGATGTTTGGTCTGGCCAAGGACTTTTGGAGCCTCATGCTCTGCCAGGGAGGAGGGGGAGCTGGGAGGAAGC
>JANRGW010000440.1:0-11100 GCA_024733675.1 Psilopsiagon aymara | reverse complement strand
CCCCATCACCAGCACCCAGCACCAGCACCCAGCACCAGCACCCATCAGCATCCCTGCACCAGAACCCCATCACCAGCACCCATCAGCATCCCAGAACCAGAACCCCATCACCAGCACCCATCAGCATCCCAGCACCAGCACCCAATTAGCAGTATCCGTCAGCACCCCACCATCAAGCACCCCATCACCAGTATCCATCAGCACCCACACGAGGCCCCGCATCCCTGGGGTGCACAGTGGACACAGGGGGGTTCACCTGCACCCCTCAGCCCCCCATGGGAGTCCCCAGCCCTGATCCAGCAATAGCGAATGGCAGTGAGACCCCAAATCCCAGGCAGGGGCAGGTCAGGAAGAGGAGAGGGGAGGGAGGAAGAGGAGGAGGAGAACGGGGGTGCCCCGCGCCTGCCCATCCAAGCCCCCTCCCGCCACCTTTCCGGACGACTCTGAGCTCCTCCTTCGGCCCCGGCCCCGGCCCCGGCCCGTCCGGGGGCTCCGCGTCCTCGGGGGGCTCCGGCAGCGCCGGGTCCCGGCTGCAGAGCACCGCGTCCCAGGCCTGGCCCGCGGCCCCGCTGACCGAGGGCGTGGGGGTGAGCTCGTCCTCGGGCTCCGCATCCCGGTCCGGCAGCAGCCGCCGCAGCAGCAGCACCCGAAGGCTCTCCACTGCCGTGGGTGGGAGAGGGGGGATCGGGTCAGCGCCTCCGGGGGGAGGGCAGCATCAGGGGAAAGGGAGGAGGAGGAAAGCGGCAGAAAGAGGAGGGGAGGAGAAGGGGAAGGAAAGGAGGAGAAGGAGTGGAGCTGGGAAAGAAGGATGAGAAGGAGGAAGAGAAGAGAAGGAAGAAGAGGAGGAGGAGAAGGAGAGGAGGAGGAAAGGAGGAGGAGGAGAGAAGGAGAAGGAGGAGGAAGAGGAGTGGAGAAGAAGGAAGAAAAGGAGGAGGAAAAGGGGGAGATGAAGAGAAGAAGAGGAGGAGGAAAAGAAGGAGAAGGAGGAAGAGAAGGAAGAGGAGGAACAACAGAAGGAGAAGGAGGAGGAGGAAAAGGAGAAGGGCAGAGGAGAAGGAGAGGAGAAGGAGGAGGAAAAGAAGGAGGAAGAGAAGGAAGAAAAGGAGGAGGAGAAGGAACAGAAGGAGAAGGGAGGAAGAGAAGAAGGAAGAAGAGGAGGGAGGAGAAGGAAGAGAAGAAGGAGGAAGGGAAGGAGGAGGAGAAGGAGGAGGAAAGAAGGGGGTCTCCATGGCACTCACCATCCTCCAGCGCCGCCTCGGCCAGTCCCTCTGCACTGGCAGGCCCCGGGAGCAGCAGGCACATGGGGGGCCCCATCTGCTCCGCTGGGTGGGGGTCAGGCACCTCCACAGCAACCCCTGCGGGCAGGGGGGCTGCGGGCAGCTCCTCCTCCCCTTCCTCCACTTCACTGCTCAGCGGCTCCTCCGGGGCCTTCTCCCTGCCCAGGAGCGCGGGGGCACTGACGTCTGCTGCAGGGAGCAGGGGAGAGGTGAGACCCACGTCTGCCTCCCCGGGATGGGCAGGGCTGGGGCAGCTCTCACCTGAGGAGCAATCCCCCGCCCCTGCTCCTCGGGACAGGATGGGGGAGACATCGGGGTCCTGCAACACCAGGCTGTGAGGATGAGGATGGAGACTGCGCATTAGGAGGGGGGCAGGAACCAGAGGTGGACCCCACTGGAGCCCCGCGGTGAGCAGGTGAGACCCCGGGGCCCATCCCCCCCCCCCCCCCCACCCCCCCAGTGCCCAGAGCATGGTGCTGGGCTGCTCACCGTGAGGCTGCCGCATGGGTGGGCTCCGGCGTGCGGCGCTTGGGGGGGAAGGTGGCGTTCCTGGTGGCACTCTGCACCGCCTCCTCCAGCAGCTCCATCCACCTGCATGGCCCAGAGCCCCTCGTCAGTGCCCCGGGGAGCTCCTGCGCCCCCCCGAGCCCCATCCCGATGCTCCTTACGTGTTCTTCTCGGAGGACGTCAGTGCCACCAGCTCATAGATCTGGGGTCCCAGCTCTGAGGTGCAGATGATGAAGAGAGCTCGTTTATCTGTGTGACGAGGAAGGTGAGAATGTGGCATGGGCTTCACCCCGACCCACATGGTCACAGGGTCCCCACTGGCACCCCATGGCCTTCCCCTTGGTCTGACCGGTGGCCACGGAGCGGATGAGCACTGAGTTGAGCTTGAGGACGGGGCTGAAGGTCTGCTTGTTGTCCGAGGAGCCCAGCGCTGTCTTGCTGTGGCACTTGAGCACCAGCTTCTCATCCTGTTTCTGCAGCAGCACCAAGAGGTCCTCGAGAAGCAGCACGTGCAGGTCTGGGGTGGGAGAGGAGATGAGGCTCAACCAGGGAACCTCCTGCCTTGCAGTCAAGAGGGGTGATGGCCCCATGGATCCGGCAAAAGGGGGGCTAAGGGAGTCCCTGTAATGCTGCCAGGCTGGAGGCGAAGTGCCCATGTCCTGGGGGACCTGAGGATGCAGGAGCTGCTGGTACCAGGTGATGGGGAAGGTCCATAGCATCACGGAAAGGTTTGGGTTGGAAAGGACCTTACAGATCAAACACTGCCGGCGATGGGGCAGCCACAGCTCCTCCCTTCATCCCGTGTCAGTGTCCCACCACCCTCACAGGGAAGAACTTCCCGATACCCAACCTAAATCCCCCGTTCCAGTGTGACCCCATCACCCCGTGTCCTATCGCTCCAGTCCCTGATGAAGGTCCCTCCCCAGCATCCCTGTAGCCCCCTGCAGACCCTGGAAGCTGCTCTGAGGTCTGCACATCTCTGCTCCAGGCCGAGCAGCCCCAATGCTCTCAGCCTGGCTCCTATGGGAGCTGCTCCAGGCCCTGCTCATCCTCGTGGCCTCCTCTGCACTCGCTCCACGTCCCTCTCGCACTGAGCACCCCAGACCCGCACTCAGAGCCCCACGTAAGGCACTCCATACCCACGGTCTTGTCCTTGCTGATGCGCCAGCTGAGCGGCCCCTCATGGATCATGCGCCGGGAGGTGAGGTCCAGGCTCTATGGGAAGCCATGGCTGGAGCTGAGCATGGGCCGGGATGCGCGGCCGCCCCCCGCCCTGTGGGTGCTGCAGGGACCTGGGGGCTACCTTGAACTCAGCAGCCAGGGGGTTGCTGGTCCTCTCCAGCGAGGTGGCATCCAGGCGCTTCTGGTAGCCCTCGAGGCGGTGCCGGTTCTCCGCTCGCTTCACGGCCTCATTCACGTGCCGCAGGATGTCCCGGCACTGGTCCCGGGCTCGGCACAGCTTCTCGTGCTCCGAGGTGCCCGCTGCCACGGCACACAGGGGACAGCGGCTCAGCAGAACTCAGCCACGGCACTGCCCCCATCCCAGTGCCCGCATGCCGGGCACAGAACACTGCCAGCCCACATCTCCCTATGGAGAAGGGGGAGAGGTTTCCCACCCCCAGCACCCCCCCGGCTTGGTTCTTCCTGCTGGGAAGGCACTGGGTCCCTCCCCACCACCTTTGCTCCGGATCTGGAGCTCCGTGGTAGAATGCGATCATCTCCCTCCCACCTGCGGATGGGAGCACGGAGGTGCGCAGAGTGGGGGCCAAGGCCGGGTGCCCCCCGCCCCTACCCTCGGTGTGCTTGATGATGTTCTCCAGCAGCAGCGGGTACTTGGTCAGGCGCTGCATTTCCGAGATGATCAAGTCCTTGAGCTGCAGGCGCCGGCACTGAGGGTTGCTTTCTGCTTCCTGCGGTGGAGGGAGGAGGGTGGAAGCCTCGAGGTGGGATTAGGGGATGCCAGGGGAGCACCGGGACAAGGACCAACCTGCATGAAGAGCTGGAAGCGGGTCTCCTTGCGCTGCTTGGTTTTGATGAGCTCAAGAGCGATGGATTGATAGGAGCAGAAGTCAGCAGCGACCTGCTGGATCTCCTCTTTGGCCAGGCCGTCAAACTGGGGGGGGCAGGGGAAAACGGGGCTCAGGCTCCCCCAGGAATGGCCCTGAGCCCCCCATGTCCCTCAGCTCCAAGCACAGCCAGGGGACAGTGTGGGGTCACCCCCACCTCCCTTAGAGATGTCACCCCCTCCGTGCTAGAGGGGCTCTACCACCCCTGCGCCCCCTCACCCGAGACAGCATAAGATCCCCAATTTCCTTGATGATTGGTCCTTCTTCCCGGAGCTTCTTCATGGATTCAGAGAGAGAATCTGCACAAGGATGGCAGCGACAGAGAGCACTCGCATGACCAAGGGGCCAGGACCACCAGCATGAGCCCCCCGAGCTGCCTGCCAGCTCTTGGGCACGGGGAGGAGCTGAGAGCCTGATGGGCTTCAGTGGCTGCATGTCAGCGAGTGGGACACCACCAGCAGGCCCTGGCAGGGCTGCACCCAGGGCTGGTGCTGACCATGGGCACGGTCGGGGACAAAGGCTCTGGACTGCTCCCAGGAGGGAACGGAAAGACCGCAGCAGTGGGATGGTACCACACCATCAGCGGGGCTGCTCTGGAATGGTGGTGGCCGTGTGGGCCGCCCTCTGCTCCCACTGCTGAGGGGACGTTTCCAGGGCAGAGCACATCCCAGTGGGAAGAGGCTTACTGTGGATTTCGATGAGGTCAGGGAGGTTGGGGAAGAGCAGCGCCAGCTCCTCCCGGGGCAGCAGGCTCTCCTTCTTCATCCGCTGGTAGAAGAGGAGGTCGAGGACCCGGAGGATGCGGAGGTGAGAGCCCTCGGTGGCAAAGAGCTCTGTGCGAAAGGCACAGGGGTGGAGAAGCGCCCCCCCATGTCCCCAGGATGCCCTCATGTCCTTGGGTGCCCCTCATGTCCCTGGGGTGCCCCTCGTGTTCCGGGTGCCCCCCGTGTCCCTGTGTGCCCCTCGTGTCATGGGGTGGCCCCCATGTTCCTGTGTGCCCCTCATGTCCTGGGGTGCCCCTCGTGTCCCTATGCGCCCCTCGTGTCCCCGGGCAGTGTCCCGGGGTGCCCCTCGTGTCCCTGTGTACCCCTCATGTCCCGGGGTGCCCCCCGTGTCCCTGTGTGCCCCTCATGTCCCGGGGTGCCCCTCATGTCCCGGGGTGCCCCTCGTGTCCCTGTGTGCCCCTCGTGTCCCGGGGTGCCCCTCGTGTCCCCAGGCAGTGTCCTGGGGTGCCCCTCGTGTCCCCAGCTGCCGGTGCCTCCTTACCATTGATGACCTCCTGCCGGTCGATCTCCTTCTGGGGCAGGTTGGCCACCAGCTCCCTGCTGACCGAGTGCTGCCAGTTCTGGCTGTCCAGCTCGGGCTCCAGGTCCGAGAGCTGCCCCTGCTCATCCTCCAGGAGGTGGGGCAGGAAGGGGTCCACGCCGAAGCCCAGGTTGGGTGATTCGATGCTCCTGGGGGGGGGAAGGTGGCGGTGGGAGTCCTCTGCAGCCACCAGCGTGAGGCAGCCCAACCCCGCAGCTCCCAGCACAGCCAATATCTACCTGGGCCCTATTTTCGGCTCGAACCCGGGGCCTTCAGCACAAGAAGCACAGAGCCTCTGACTCTTGAGCTAACAGACTACGTCCCCCAGCAGACATCTGCATGGGTCCTTTTAGCTCCTGCGTGAGACATAAGGGAACAGAGGTGCCCCCTCGCCCCAGGAGGATGGAGAACTAAGAGGGGACTCCCCGTGGGGCACTGCCTCCCCTTGTGCTGTGCCAGGGCTCGCTGACGGGCAGGGACAAGCTAGGAAGGGACAGACGGGATCCTCTTGCGGGAGCCCCAAAGTGGGGGCACAGCCCCACACACCCCTACAGTGACCTCCTGCTCTGAAGGAAAGCTGCCCCGGGCCCCGGCGCGGTACGGACCCAGCGAGCAAGGCCGAGCCACTCACCTGCGGCCCATCTTCGGCGTGTACGGAGGGGTGGGATTTTCCAGCGACCTGGGGGGGGGATGCGGAGAAGTCACCCTCTTATCCCGGCCCCCCTCCTGCCACTGCTGCTCCCACGGGGCAGCACCCAGCAGCGCTTCCCTAAGGCCCCACACATCTGGGGCTGATGCCACCGCCGCGAGAGGGCTTTGGGACAAATGGGAGTGACACCGATTCTGCTTTTCCCTGGAAAACATCAGCTAGGGCAGGGCCCCCCCCGCTGCACGGCGGCGCTTGGCCTTCACCCACAGCCTCAGCAACAGCTTCCCCAAGGGGCTCCGCTTCCCCAGAGCCGCCCAGCCCGGCCCCTTCTGCAGCCCCAGAGGACCCCCGCCCGGGGCTCGGATGGGGCCCCCACCTCGTGGACAAGCTGGAAGCAGAGGACGATGCTGACTGGTGAAGCCTGGTGGCCTCGGCCGCCGCATCCATGTCCACGTCGCTGCGCGACCGAGGCACGTTCTCCACTTTCCGGGATCTCTTCATCTCTTCCCGACCTTTCAAGCTCTCGGAGCGGCCCAGCTTGACCTCGGTGCGGGAGCTGCGGTGGGGAGAGAGCCCAAGGAGCCTGCGGCTGCCCCATCCCTGCTCAATCCAGGTTGGACACGGGGGCTCGCAGCATCCCGCTCCAGTGGAACGCATCCCTGCCCGTGGCATGGGTTGGAGCTGGAGGAGCTTTGGAGGTCCCTTCCAACCCAATTCCATGATTCCAAGGCCAGGAACAAGCAGGAAGATCCCAGCAAAGCCACGGTGGGACCCCCAGCGCTCTCCCCACGTGTCCCCATGTCCTACCTGTCCGACTCCAGCAGGTCCTCGGGGAAGCTGCCGGTGGAGAGGCGCTGGGAGCCGGGCTCCTGGCTCTCGCAGTGCTGGTTGTTCTCAAAGTGCTGGATGATGTTCCTCACATTGCCGGGTTTGACTGCTGGGGCCAGAGTGAGGAGGGAACAGCAGTGAGATGGGGCTGGGAGGAGGTGCTGGTGCTGCTGCCCCCCCCGTGGCCAAGCACTGGTGACCATCACTGAGGGCATTCCTGCGTCCATGGGGAGATGCGCTGCGCAGGCAGCTGGGATGCCAATGCTCAGCCCAGACCCTGAGCCCACCCAACACCCGGTGCAACAACACAGGGGGAGCTCGGGGGGGGGCACAAAATAAAACTAAGCACATGAGGTGAAGGGCAAACAAAAGAAGAGGCCTTTTACCTTCAACAGGGGACAAAGGGACATGAAATGCTGGAAGGGAAAAACAAAAATGAGATGTCAACTCAATCCTGCATCTTGGCAACGAAGGTGGGAAGGAGGGGATGGGTGAGCCAATGCATGAGAACTGAAAGCAGAAGGGGGGAGGAGGAACGAGGGCACACACGTGTGTACACACGCACAGGCACACACTTGCTCTCCACCACCTCATAGGACCACGGATGAGCCCTTCAGTGCCATGGCTTCGTGGTGGCCTCGGCAGCGCAGGGGAACGGTTGACTTGATGAGCATAAAGCTCTTTTCCAACCGGATTGATTCCATGAGTCCCCGTTCCCTGATTCTACCCCAGCCCCGCAGGAGCTGTGGCCCTTTGAACACAGTGTCAGCAGCCCCTATCCTACAAATCTGTAGGGGAGCTCAGTTCTGCTCCCTTCCCTCTCCCCTCGGAGCCATGAGGCAGCACAGAGGGTTGAGAGAGCACATTGCCAAGGTGCCTGGAGGTGCACAGCAGAGCAGCACCCCAGGAGGCCCCGGTACTCACTGCTCTGGGAGCTGATTTTGGGCTTCCCAATGTACTTGAGGATGGGGTTGCGCTTCTTGTCCTCCATGGCATCCTTGTCCTTCTTCGTGCTGCTGCTCTGCTGGGACACCCCAGAGGAACACTGATAAACACCACGGGGGCACCAAGGGTGTCCCCAACCTCTGCCATGCTGGAAACACTTGGGAAAGGATGGGCTCTGGCACTAAGCAGCTCTCTGAGACATGGGGGGAGATGGGGATCTCTGGAGTATCCCTCCCTGGGCTGCTTCAGAAGGTATCCCCACCCTGCAGCACTGTGCAGCTCTGGTGTCCTCGGCAGAAGGACATGGAGCTGTTGGAGCGAGTGCAGAGGAGGCCACGAGGATGAGCAGGGCCTGGAGCAGCTCCCATAGGAGCCAGGCTGAGAGCATTGGGGCTGCTCGGCCTGGAGCAGAGATGTGCAGACCTCAGAGCAGCTTCCAGGGTCTGCAGGGGGCTACAGGGATGCTGGGGAGGGACCTTCATCAGGGACTGGAGCGATAGGACACGGGGTGATGGGGTCACACTGGAACGGGGGATTTAGGTTGGGTATCGGGAAGTTCTTCCCTGTGAGGTGGTGGGACACTGACATGGGATGAAGGGAGGAGCTGTGGCTGCCCCATCGCTGGCAGCGCTCAGGGCCAGGTTGGACCCCGGGGCTTGGAGCACCCTGCCCAGTGGAAGGTGCCCGTGGCAGGGGTTGGAGGAGTTTTAAGCTCCCTTCCACCCCAACCCGTTCCATGGTTCCACGACGCAGCAGCACAAGCGCAGCCCCTGGCCGAGGGGCAGCCGCCTCCCACCTTCTTGGCCTTGGGGAAGAAGGGGAGCCACTTGTCCCTGTCCGGGAGGGACGGCGCCTTCTCGCTGGCACCGGCTGCCCGGGGCTCCCGGCTGCGGATGCCCGCGTGGTTCATGTAGGTGCTGAGGGCGAAGGCCATGGGGGAGCTGCAAGAGAGGAGAGCGTGAGGCTGGAGCTCCAGCTCCGCCAGGCAATGGGGGTGTCCAGGGGACGCTCTGCAGGAGAGGACGCCCAAGGGATGCAGGGTAAGGGAGAAGGGAGGAAAGGCAAGAACAGCTCAAGAGGGTGAGCTGGGGCTGCACCCAGCACCCTGGGACTCGGAGGTCAGTGTCCACCCTGGAGCCCACAGGGATATGTCTGGCATAGGAAGGGGATGCTCCTGTGACTCCTTTTGCCTCCCCAGCTAAGAGCTGTAAGGCAGCCACATCTGGATGTGCTCCCGCTGTGCCCTGGGGCCACTCACCTCCTGTCCTCTTCATACTTGGAGCTGGGAAGAGATGGGGAGGGATGGAAGAGCTCGTTAGGAACAGGCTCCTCTCTGCGGAGCCCTCCACCCCTCACTCCTCCTGCTCCAAACTCTCCTTCCCACCTCTCACATGGCAGAAGTGGGGATGGGGCAGCATCAAGGAGCAGAGCCAAGGCTGAGCCCAAGCCCCTTCCCACCGCCCTCGCCCCGAATCCACACGGAGAGATGCTTCCCAATGCACCAGCACTCACAGGATGTCACCCAACTGCGCCAGCTGCTTCTCAGCCACCTGCCGCTCCTTCTGGGGGTCCCCATCCAGGTCCAGGAGGTCGTTCTCCCCATAGAGACTGCCCAGGCCCATGGTGCGCTTGGTTCTGTGGGGAACAGGGGCAAGGCCATGAGCCCAGGCACCGGCCCCCCGCACAGGCAGGAGCACAGTGTGCTCCGGGGCTGCTGCACCCACCGGTAGTCCTGGATCTGCTCCTGGATCTCGGGCATCACCATCTCCTGGGCTTCAAAGAGGGCGGCTCGGACGTCATCCCCATTCCGCAGCCGGGTCTCTGGGGTGGGAGAGGAGAAGCAGTGTCACAGCAGGCAAGGGAGGGCACAAGGGATCTTGTGGATGGGGACTGGAGCAAGCTGCCCTATGGAAGGTGTCCCTGCCCAGGGCAGGGGGTGGAACTGGAGGAGCTTTAAGGTGCCCTCAACCCAAACCATTGCAGGATTCCAGGATTCTGGCAGCCCCAGGCCCTGGGGCTGAGCGGGGCTCTGTGCCCCGCCCCTCGCTACTGGGTTCCAGTTTGCACGCTGGGGCTGAAGCACCTCCCTGGAACAAGAGCCCAGGGAGGAGCTCAAGAGCCCCATTCCCAACCGTTAGCATGGGCCAAGTGCTGCAGAAATCCTTTGGGATCCGGACCTGGCATCCCAATGAAGAGCGCTTGGGAGGGGAAGGGCTGGCGGGGCCATCACTCACCGATCTCTGCCAGGAGCTGCTCGGCCACTTTGACCCGGAGAGGCTGCGGGCAGAGGCACAGAGGAGCTCAGCACCGGGGTCCCCTTCCGGTGGGGGGCTGGGGGCATCCTCAGAGCAGCGTGGGGAGGGTGCCCTGGGCCCCGGCACCACCACCCCATGGCAAAGCTCTGCAGCGGAGCTGGGAGCTGAGCATCTCCCACAGCAAGCACCCAGCGCTCACCCCAGCACCCAACACATCCCAGCACCCAGCGCTCACCCCAGCACCCAGCGCTCACCCCAGCACCCAACACATCCCAGCACCCAACACATCCCAGCACCCAACACACCCCAGCACCCAAAACATCCCAGCACCCAGCGCTCACCCCAGCACCCAACACATAGCACTCACCCCAGCACCCAACGCATCCCAGCACCCAACACATCCCAGCACCCAACGCTCAGCCCAGCACCCAACCCAACCCCTCTGGAGCAGCACAATGGGACCCTGCTCCCTGCAATGAAGCAGCACTAAAGGGGGGAGCCCGGAGCCTTGGCCCCCCCCGGCCCCCCTCTCCAGGGTGCCCCCGTTGTGCACTGTCTGCTGCAACCGCCCACACCGCCACCGAGGAGACAGCAGCAGCAAAGCGGTGCCAGTGGTGAAACAGCACCGGGAGCATCCCCGGGCAGGGGCACAACGGCCAACGCCGCTCTCCCAGCGGGGAAGAGGATCCCCGCGCTGGCTCCCGGCTGAGCCCGGCCCTCACCGCGCTCCTGTCCAAGAAGATGTTCCAGATGTCCTTCCCCAGGGCCCGGGAATCCTTGGCTGTCGTCTGCTGGCAAACGTCGGTGCACAAGTAGAAGAGCTGCAAGGAGGGGAGAGCTGAGGGGGGCAGAGGAGGAGGAGGAGGCGCGGGAAGTGGGGAGGAAGAAGGCTCAGAGCAGAGCCATGAAACAGGAAACGCTGCGGGGTCTGGGAGGGCAGCACCCCTGTGCCACGCCTGGAGGAAGGGGAGGAAGCGTAACCCTGTGCTGGGCTTCCCTCTGTGTGTGCAAAGCACTGGCTGGCAGCAGCCTGCAGCAGGCAGCAGAGACCAGGGCGGTGCAGGCAGCAGCATCCAGAGCTCTGCAGGGAGGAAAGCAGCCCCAAACCCCCTGTGCAGGGCGGCATCCACAGGAGGGGAGCAGCAGTGGGGGGGGGGGGATGCTGCCCCTCTGCTCTGCTCTGCTCGAGCCCCCTGCAGCACTGTGCAGCTCTGGTGTCCTCGGCAGAAGGACATGGAGCTGTTGGAGCGAGTGCAGAGGAGGCCACG
>JANRGW010000439.1:52707-83710 GCA_024733675.1 Psilopsiagon aymara | reverse complement strand
GTTATTTCCCTTATCATTATTATTATTGGTGGTAGCAGCAGTGGTTTCTGTTATACCTTAGTTACTGGACTGTTCTTATCGCAACCTGCAGGAGTTATAGTCTTTCGACTCTCCTCCCCATCCCTCGGGGAGCAGGGGGAGGAAGGGGGGGAGGGTGACCTGGCAACATAGTGGCAGATTTACAGCAGGGCTTAAACCAGTACACACATGGAGATTTCTGTCCTGGAGAGGTGTAGGTCTGTCACTGTCAGCGCTTCTGGAGGAAAGCTAGATCAGTGCCTCCTTCCCTAGACATGACCTAGAATCCTGCGGGTTACACACAGCCACTCTTGAAAGTCCACATAATTTGAGGGAAGAAGGTAAATGTACATTAGGTTCACAGCCACCTATTTCCAAGATATGCACCAGTTTTTTACTTCATTCTGTTGCAACCCTGTTTAAACAGCTCCCACCATGCTGAATTAAGGTACTTGACATTATGGCTCCTGCCTGCAGAAACAATCTCAGCAGGAGGCAGACCAAGCTGAGGAATACATGGACATTCATACTTCCAAATTTCTGCATGCTCAGCTACACCAGCTAATCACCATCCTTTCTCATCTCTTTGGGTCTACACAAGACCTTTCAATTTGCTTTCTTAAGTAGAAATCCTTCTCACTTGCAGCAGTCTCAACACTAGCCTGTTTGCTTCAGGGTCGACTATTTGAGGGAATAAAGGGGAACCTAAACCAAAATATCAGCTTGCCTTACCTCTATTCACAGGCAGCTTGTATTTTAAGAATAATCAATAGCATGAATAACAATCTTCTGAAAAGCACTCTCATAATTCTACAGCTTTTCTTACATTTTAAAATAAAAAAAAAAAAAAAAACACACACACAATAATTCTTAGGGGTACAATGTCATATTGTACAAACTATAACATTTTCCTTATACAAACTATAACATTTTCCTTATGGCCATGGATATAAATAACAGCAGAGACTTACAGGCATTATAAGCATAAAAATTAGAAGCAGAGGATAAATAAATCCTCAAATGAACAGAGACACTCTTTCAAAGCAGTGTAACACAAAGACTGAATTTAAAAAAAACACTGTCTTACTCAGACATAAAGTAACATTTAGTTCCTAGTGAATCTGTCACATTTTTTTCCCCACATTCACGAACCATGGAGAAGCATTATGAATTTATTATGAGGAGCCAGTTAATCAAATCAAGACAAATTAAAATAAGAGACAGAAAAAGCAGCTCTGGAGTAGCGAGATAATATCAATGTGGAAGAAAAAGCTTTAGAATATATTTTTCTTTCCTGGTAGACTGTATATAGGTAAGATAATAGTCACACCAAAAAGTGCAAGCTGGAAAAGCATTTATTTGTCCATTTCCTTCTCTCTATTAAGTGCTAAATAGGCAAACAGTATGGCAGAAGCTCAAACAATGCTTCCTTCTCCCCAGCTCTTTTCCATGTTTACTCTGCACAAAGCCAGTTTCTGGCTGGTAGGAGTTTGATATCAACCTCCCACTTACTTATCTACAGTATACAGATTTTTACACTGTACCCATCTCCATGGTATCCAAGAGCCTCTTCACACTGCTCTCCTCCCACTTTCTCCCCACTCTGTTTCTCTCCTCCCTAGGGAATATGACAGGAGAATTCCCCAGCAAAACTGTCACCTTTCCCTCAACATGTCTCTCCTTTCCAACGCTGCTTTCCTTTCATTCATTTGCATGCTCTAATCGCCAGTTTATTCCTTAAAATGCCTTATGGCTCACAGCTTTTTCTTTAATTTCTCAGATAATCCCCAGATATTGTTGTTGCTGGCTTTTTTTTTTTTTTTTTTTTTTTTGGGGGGGGGGTTGGTGGTTTGAAACTTTACCTACACAGGCAATTTGAGTGAGAATCTTCACCCAAATCAGACAAGGAGTGATTTCTGCTGTAGAAATCAAAACATGGGAGCAACTGGAGTGATTCACATGTGGGGGAAATAGAGAGAATAGAATATAGGTTTAGAACATTATTGTTTTTCCTAAGCAGAAGAGAAACAGGTTTCAACTACATTAACTGATGATTCAACTTTCACTTGTTTTATAAGCTCTCAGCTGGGAACTAAGGCATTGCAATACTAAATTAAAACTGGACGCATAGATGCAGAAACAGAATAAATAGTACAGCAGGTGGTATGTCCTTAATACCAAGGTGCTTCCCTAGCAGTAGCCAAATCAGCTCTGGTCTACAGCATAGACTTATACAGTCACATTTAGCAGGAACACAGTCTTTGCTCGTGGTGTCAAGTTGAAAGCTTCCTCAAATTCATTGAGAAAGTCTAACTGATGCTAGTGGACATTGATCAGAACCTGCTTACATTTGCTTTCACAACAGCTTGATGTGCTTAGAGACATACATAGTTGCCATAATTAGTGTCCAGATTTTTATTTGTAGCTATATGTAATGCAGGTATGCAGAAAACAGAGCAGTCACATAGCTATTTACAATTTATTCTTTTTATATGTCAGCGTGGAAACTTTTCTTCCTTTCATAAAAATAAAACATTTGGGTCCTCTGAGTGTTCAGCATGCAATACTTTTTTAGCTTGGTTTTAACAAGAACCAGAATTAATTCCTAAAAAAATAATTTTAAGTTTGGAAAGTAGTAACCTCTAACACAATTAAAAAACAAATCCAAAACTTACAGAGAAGCAGAAACATGTGAAGCAAAATGGTTCTAATACAGAAAAATCCCTCTATGAAATTGATATCTACTCAAAAAGGATCTGTTGCACAAAGTTGCAGTACTGAATGATTAAAATATTTGCTTTCTGCTCCAATTATAATTGAACTCCTGATGGCCATAGAAAAGTGAGCTGAATACTGTCTCTCTTGTCCTTTTACATGTTTTTCTGCTGAAAACTAAGTCAATTGAAAATGAATGTCTCATAGGTCAAAAATTACAGAACACCCAGCTCATGATTCTCAGTTCTCTGTAGGTAAAATTCAAGGCAGACCTTAACAAGAATTTACACTGTGGCTCTTAACTCACGACAAGGAAGCAATCCCAACTTGAATTTCAGATCCCAAGTTCAGATATGGTATTTGTCTCTGCTTTTTAAATCCTAGAAATCCAGTGATGCCAAAGACTGGGAAGACAGAATACATCCTTTTGGCCGTGCCAAGCACTGAGAATTTAGTTGTTCACAGCAGCCAACTATCTAACAGATCTGTAGAAGTATCTCCTTCAGAGGGCATGAAAAGTGGGAAAGGGCTCCTGTTCATAAGCTGCTGGGTGATCAAACCATCATAAATCAAAGGTTTATCATTACAGCATTACCATATTTCTCCTTTCAGAGCAGACAGGTTCATGAAACCAGGTGCTGAAGTGCTGCATCAAGTTGTTGACTTCAGCTTCCTAACAATATGCAGTTTGTTCAACCTACAGGAAGCTAAATCTGAACTTCATTCCACTCTCACAAGCATAACTATATTCAGTTACACATTTAAAGGGGTGCATAGGGGGTGTATCAACAAATATTTGTTATCCTTTCAGTTCCTGTAAGAACACAAAAGCAACCTAAGATTACTATAGGGTCTACTCTGTCTCATTTTAAGCTGTTATCAATGCAACCCATGCTGGCATCAGTGACAGTTTCAAGCTACTCGTAAAATCAGTCCTTGAAGTACCTGGCTCTGGAGGAAGAGAGCAGCAGGATCAGAGGGACCTGCCCTCCCAGGACTTACCCAAGCCCTCATGTGTCCCTGCTTATAATGGCAAAGCTAGCACAAACACACAGTTTTAATACTCGATTTTCATGTGTATCTGGTGCTGCTGAAAATAGTAGAGACTTTGCAAGACCTTTCGGTCGTTCCCTGCTAGCTGTCAGTTCCTCTGCCTTCCCAAGGAAACAACCTTTCAGCATAGCTCCTGATGAGCTGCACCCTGCTGCAAAGGCAGCCTGTGCCAAAATGTCTCCCACCCACGGCAGTGAGAGCAAGAAGCTTGTCTTGCAGTTGATTTCATTGTATTCTGATGAGATGGCCCAGACTTGTCCAATTATGTTTCTTCCAGATTTTACTAGATTGCTGTTGTTCAACATCCAATTTCACATATATACCGGTGAACCTTCGTGCTGATTTAATGTCAAAACAGAAGGTGCTAATGATTCACCTGCTTTGTGGGATGTTGAGCAAAAGTGCTTTCTCCTCTTATCATCCTTCACCTTAGTCCACCATTCCCAATTAGGTATCAAGAACATCAATAAAACAGGACGATTTCGTCGAAAGCACAAGTTACACTGAAAAATGCTAAATTGTATTTACCATATATCAAATACTCTGATATTATATCAATGCATTTATCACATTTAAATATGTATATTTGTCTCCTTTGCTTTTTGAATCCAAGGAAATGTTGGGTTAAGGAAGATAAATCTTAGAAATATTCTGAAAACATTGAAGCACCCATGCTAATATGTGTTCTTTCAGGTTGGATTATATCTCAAAAAATGGAAATTTTCTAAAGCCCTTTCTGTGATTAAAGGAAGCACTGACACCAACAGCAGGAGCAACATTTCTTTAGCAGAGTTCTCAACTAAAAGTGACAGACTTTTAAGCAATGAATAACTCGCTGGCTGCATAATCTATTTTGTAACTCTGAATCAAAACTAAATAAGGAAAACAGCCCTAGAAGAAAAGGTATAGTGTTATGATGACACCTGATAGCACAGCTGAGCTCCATGCACTGTCCTTGGCTTCATTACTCCTTTTAATCCAAGTTCCCATTCAAAGTTAAGCTAAAACAAGTTTCTTAATTTTTTGAATGGCTCAGGAATGAAAACATGATTATCAGTATGACGCATTCCAGATTCATGTTAACATGAATCTGCCTTAGCATGAACTAATTATAATTGTTCTATGATTAACAAGTACTTATAAACATGAACCTTTTAAAAAATATCCTCTAAAGTAACTAGGTAAGCCCATGGGGAAAAAACGCTACGCACTCTGGAATTAGCAGCACATCTAGCTCTGAACTGATCCAAAATAATTCCTTAAGACAATCTTCTCCCTATTTGATCGTATAGGAAAAACAGTGGTGGCACTAGCAACAGCAAAAGCCCTATTTCTTTCTGATTTCTTCTTCGTTATTTAGACACTTTGAGAACAATACATCAGCAACAACAAAAACTCCTTTCATCTTTCACGTTTCAGAAGTTTACTCTTCTTACTGACAGAAAAAGTTTTTGCTATAGTGATCCATATACTTGTGACCTCTAGGTTCAATTACTGCAATTGGCTGCACTTACAAGAGAATCTACAATTTAAGATGCCTCAGACTAAACACAGCATGATAAATACAAGCCTATTGGTAACACTTTTGTTGGTTATTCAAATAATAGCACCATTGTCCAAAACTAGGCCTTCAAACCCTGGAACAAGCAATGCCAAAGTTCTTTGGATCCGAGAGATGATGATGCTCTCAAAGGTGCTCTGAATCTGAGAGATTTTGATGTTGCCCCTCCCAGGGTAACTTTGCTGGGAGAAAGAGACCAAGACCTTTCAGTTGATGCTTTAATTTATTTTTCCAAGAGCAAATGAACAGGAGGATAACTCTGGGACCAAACCAATTGTATTTTCAACTTCCCTCCAGACAAAGTATTCCTAACCAACTCATCACATGTACAGTCATTGAACTATGCATAAAGCAACCAGCATGAATAAATTCACTTGACCCTGGAACTGGACGTGAGAAACAGGTTGTGAAGTAAACCAGAAGTCATAAACATTTCGTGCGCCTCTTACCACCATGAGCAGCAGTAGCATCTCCTCCCTAATACCTTAATGTGAGATACCCTGTCTCTGGTGTAGATCAGGTAGATCATGGGGCAGAAGTAACTGCAGCAGACCACTAATACTCCAAATCTCTTCACAGTGACTTTGCAGGAGCCAGAGTCCAAGCCTCATCTTGTGCTGATGGAGGGATGGTCAGTGACTACCCTCAAAGCTGGAGGCTGACAAAAACAGAGGTGGAGAGTGGCAGCTAGTGATTTCCAGAGGGTGGAAGATGACTGAGCCTTGTCCCCAGGTCACAAAAAGGAAGTAATTGATAGTAGCAGTCAGACATTCCCTTCTGTGGGACAGACGCTTATTTGCTAACTGGATCAGCTGCCTCAGGAGTTTACTGCTTGCATGAAGCACAGGTCCTGCATGTCCTACAATAATCGCAGAGGTTAACCCAGACCCTGTGCTACACCCCTCAATCCAAGAGGACTATGGAATGGATCACTTAAGATACTGACTTGTTATGATTTATTCATCTTTATGCATCTGATTGTGTTTTGAACAAATAAAAATTCTAGAGCTTGCTATATATATTGGAGTGGAACAAACACCTTCATTTTCATTCTCTAAAATACAAAACATGATAATCATAGTTCCTTTTTTCCCCTGCAGTAGTCTACTTCTATACAATGTATTTGCCTTGCAATGTCTAGACTGAGAGGTCTCCTAGTTGGAGATTACGGTACTACAGTGGTAGGGGTAAACAACAGAGTTCCATATATGAAAGCAGTCTTCCTAGGGAAAAGAATGCCCAGGTATTATTCCTGTTACCTCAGTATTGCAAGGGTACACACCGAAATGGTGAAGACAAAAGTGAGTGTCGAGCAAGGCTACAGCAAATCACAGTAAATGTTTTCAGGCTAGGGAATCTTAAGCCCTTGAGCAGATAGGTCTTGGCTACCTCCCCTCACTTATCACTCGCTGGAGTCGACTGACAGGCTGTCATCAAGCACACACACGCATATGCACTGCAGATATCATTGCCAACATCCCTGCTGCAGAGATTTCTCATCTTCTCAGTTATTTCTCCTGAGAAGAAATCTTTGTCTTCCTCATGGGCCAGCTCAGATCTACACATCAAGCTCCGCTTTCCAAAGGGCCCAGGGCTGATTCTCCACCAGACAGAGCTGGCTGGGGCTGCAATAGCTTGCAGCAAACCTATATGGAGATAAAAAGTCCTCCTGAGTCAGGAACAGCCTTCAGCAAGCACACCAAAACCAGTGCTGGAGAAGTGGAGGTGCCTGCCCATAGGGGAGAGGACTGGACCTGGTGGCATCAGCCTGTACCATGCCCCTGGTGCCTTGCTGGGCAGTACTTTACCCCTGACAGGTTTTGTTAGAGAGCTGTCTACTTGCATCTCACTCACACACTGTTGAACAAACCCAGCCATGGCCTGGTCCCTCAGCTTTTATCTGGCAGTGTGTGGAATATGTTTGTATTGTGGCTTGCCACAAGAAGTCTTTTTAATGGTTAACATCCATAAACTCTGTGATTCAAAAGTACAGATTATTCAGGTAATAATAATGTATACAACATAAATGCCAGGGAATCCCAAATGTTACTTCTCTTCACTGCTCTGGAGTGTATTTAAGATATTTGTGTGAAGCACATGAATCTTAAAAGATTTTGATAACTGTATTTGCACTGCAGAAGCAAATCCATTAAACACGTAAAATAGATCAACAGTCCTTCCCTGCATCTCTATTAGAAATAAACTAATCTTCATTAAAAATTAAAGTTAATGATTTTGTGCTAGGACTCGGCAACAAAGCTCTCCCAAATGGCCTCCTTTATTCTACTGTGTAGGAGTCACAAATATAGAAAGAAATTCTGTTTAAAACTCATGAGTATGGTGAGAAAGGATGTTTTAAGTGCAAAGGTTGCCACAACAAAAATTAAAAAAGAAACAGCCTGTTAACCTGCACTCATGGTCCTGGTACAAAAGATCTTTCCCACTGTGGATCAAAGAATAACTCCCGCGCCAGAAATGGTGAATCATGACTTGAACTAGCAAGGAAGTCAAATAATACTTTGTAATTTATTAGTAGCTGAACTACAACATATGGTTGCTTTTAGAGGCTATTTATTATATCCAACTTCAAGTTTATTAATAGCTACAAAATAGAAGTCACCTTTGTAAGTGGGAGAAACTGAAGTCCCCACTGTATTAGGACCAGAGTCTATCTATTTAAAATTAACTGGCGTTACCCTTTAAAGGTAGCTTCTATATATTTGTCAGTTTGGAGAAGTTGAGACTCCAGACATAAGTAGCACATTCCATCCTTGCTGGGACAACTGCAGAGATGAATGAGGTGTCTGCAATTTCATCTGGCCATTTCCCCCGGCCTAATGAAAGATGTCCTGAAAACTGGAAATGACTGCTTTGCTGTTCCATGGAAGTCAAGTCCATTTTGTTATCTTTTGGGCCCAGACACAAACTGAAGTAGCAGCATGCAACAGAATTCATGCATGCTCAGAACTGGGACATTTCACTCCTGATGGACAACCGCAAGTGATGGCAGAAAAACAGAGAAGGAAAGGTTATTTTTAGGAATACTTATTTCATGTATTGAGGTTACACAAATCTTTCATGCAAAGAGAACAAACAGAGAAGGATGCCTGTGCCTTGTTCATGCCCTTGGCAATGTTTGATAGCACAGGGGGATATAGATTTCAGAACACAAAGCAACTACCCACACCTCCTTCCCCAAAGAGCAGGCATTCTTATGGAAATAATAGCATTCTCTTTAAGTCAGAAATTTGTCTTTATTACCCATGTTTCATTCAATATTGAACAATATAATAGCTTATTGCAAGGCCCAGTCATTTGGGGAAATTTTGCTGAAGGTGGGATGGAACAAGGATAGGTCTCAGTAAGCAGGTTATAATTTCTTTTTCAATTCCAGTTGAACAGTTACGCTTCTGGCTAGGAGTTTTGAGGAGGGAGAATGCATAATTTGTGCAGTCAGCTTTTGAGAACACAAAATAGGAAGAGCATCAGGGCAGTTTTAACCTGTGAGCTGATGATACCACAGTTAAACCTATGTAGCTTCAATAGGTTGCTCTAAACTAATCAGTTTAGGGTCTACATGCCACTAGATGACCCAAAGATGCAAACAGAGAAAGGGCATTTTTTCATGCCTATAAGGGTGAAAACACAGATGTCAAACATGCACAAAGATGCCTATTTCTTTGCACTTGATGCTTCTCCAGTGCTGCGGAAGGAGCCAGGAGGAACCTCGGGAATCTCCAGAAGTGTTACAAAGCTGGCTGTCATCAAAGACCAGGTACACACTTGGGGATAGTCTTAAACTGCACACTGAAGATGACGATGCTGCCTCACCTCTTAAGCAATAGGCAACAGAGGTACAACTCATCTACAATATGGGAGACTGAGCTGCATGTCAATCATTTGCCAGAGATGCCCAGCCCTTATCTTTTAAGGGGCTGCCATTATCAGTTATTTTGAGAAGGAAGTTGTAGTGAGGTGGGGGTCAGTCTCTTTTCCCAAGTAATGAGTGATAGGACAAAAGGTAGCAGCATCAAGATGCACCAGGGGAGGTTTAGACTGGATATCAGTAAAAATTTCTTCACCAAAGTGTGATCAGGCATTGGAACAGGCTTCCCAGGGAAGTGGTGTAACCGCCATCTCTGGAACCGTACGTTCCACTATGAACCAGAATGAATTGTATGAACTGGAAGCGTTCAAAAACATGTAGATGAAGCCCTTAGTGACATGGTTTAGTGGTGGTCTTGACAGTCCTGGGGTAATTGTTGGACTTGATGATCTTAAAGTTCTTTTCCAACCTAGTTGATTCTATAACATTCATCCTCTCTGATGAAGACTTCCTTGATTTTGCACAATTGGCAAAATTTTAGTCAGATCACAAAGAACTCTGCAATTGAGCAATCAGAGGACTTGCTAAATTCCTGTCTCTTTACTAAAACTCATGCAAGCATTTTGTACAATGCAGAATGACTTTCACGGAGAAATGTCCCCAGTGTTAGAGCATAGGAGCAGATTACTGCATTATCCCAAGAACAAGGAAGACTGAAGGTAGACACCTCACTTTGAATTAATCAGAGGAGTATTTGGACAAGCACCAACCACATCCCAGGACAGCATACTAATACTCACCTAAACCAAAACAATTACCCTTTTCTTCAACTCTGTATGTTTTGGGGGTTTTATAAGACTTGCAAGGGGCAGTGAGGTTGCACAGAGTTAATTGGTTTTCTGACCTGGACAAATCTTTTACTGTTCTTCCATGACACTTCTTAGAGCCTTCATCTGCCATCAGAGAAATATGTACAAGAACTGGTGAAAGGGTAGGGAAAAATATTTGTTGGCAAATGTATATGTGGAATGACAGAGCTTTTACATGTGTTTTCTTAACTACAAGCTAAAATAAATCTAGTTTTAGAGGTATTTTTTTTCTTTCTGTCTTGGCTATCCTGGTGAAAACAGCTTATTTACAGCCTGCTTATTTTTAATTCCTCCTTTCATGTTGCTTTCAGGGAAATGTCACCTCAGAAATGTCTTCTCAGAAAAGGTTAAGTCATGCAATGCTGCACTATACAGTCAGTCTGTTTGACAAGCCTGGTCTGCCGAAAATATGAAGAATGAGCACCTGACCAGAAGCCAAACCATCTCCATTGACAGAAGTTCTTGCTTCAGCATTTTAATTATTCTCGTGGGTCTTCCCATCTTCAGACACATCAGCACTGACGTTACCTCATCGCCGGTAAACACCAGCAACTTGTTTTGTTCATGGACTGAACTCTTCCTCTTCAGACCAGAACCTAGAATTAGCAATGAAATTGTTTCAGCCTGTTACAATTGTGCTGTCCTGATAAGAGACTAAGGGGCTCTGCCACTCATTATTTGTATTGTTTATTCTAGCCAAAACGCTATTAAAAAAGCTACCAAAAATGCTGGTTTGATACCAGCCAAGATTCCAAAGTGTAAGTGGCCTTTTTATTTACACAAATATTCTGTCCAACTAATGAAACATGCCACTGAATTTCACACTGCCTTAGACTGGTTTTTATTTTTCAAACACATAAACAACCATGAGGTAACTGCAGCTAATTTGCTGTTTGGAGCAAATGTTATGAAATAGTGCTATTAAATGGTTGGAGTCTTTGGACTTTTCCAAAAATGATCCTAGAATCTTGTGATTTTTGAATCCTTTTTCATTTTCCTGTGATTATTTTGCACTATCTCATGAAAGCAATGGCAATTCATTTTGTTGATCTCATTACAACACCAACAGGAGATACTGTGATCTGTGAGTTAGAACAGAAATATTATTGTAATGTGAGACAGTGTGGAAATTCATATCAATGCAAATGGGGGAAAAAAGAAGTGTTAAATAAAATAAACTACTACTTCAATAACTGTGGACATTCCCTTTGATCCAGCTTTAGGAAAGGATATTCCTTTAAATGCCACACTGACTTTTGTGGCAGTTAAGTTAAAGTTTCCTGCCTTTCAAAGGTGAGCCGTTATTTACTGTCCATATTTTCCATATCTAAAATAATGAGACTAGGAGGGATATCAAAATTATATATATGATCATACAAGGAAATATTTTGGTTTTTCTACATTGTGTTACTTATGCAAATATGTTTGAAGGCCTTTCTCCTACTCACTTATATAAAAAAATAATTAATTCATGCTGTAGCCCATTAAAATTAATGGATATGACATGTTCTATTCTTGATCACAGAGAAAATAGCACGAATATGAACGTTGGTCCATTCAGCAGCGCTGGATTCCTCACTGACATGTATTGTGTGCTTGTCATCTTTCCTAACAACAAATTTGAACAATTGGAAATGGGAAACAGACACTTGGCATTCTTTGCAGGAAATCAGACATTTAAAAATATGGAAAACTGAATGTCTGAATGTGGTTACAGATTTAACAAGAGGCATCAGGGGTGAAACAATGCAATAAGCCCTTGTTTGAGGTATTTGCACAATAATGTCAACTCAGTGTAAGACTCAAAAAAACTGGCATGTCACTGGAGTAAGCATGTAACAGAGTAGTATTAATTAGCCTTAGAATAATACAGCAAATACTCCAGGGGTCATCTGTTTGCTTTTTGACTCAGCACACAGATACTCGTTAGAGTTAAGCACTTTGTTGTGATTAATACCCACTCACAACTCACTGATTCAGCAGTATGTCTACATTTAATCCCATGCTTGACTTTAAAGTATATGTTTTAGCATTTAGTCAAGTTGCAGCATAGACATTATTACTAGTAAATCTATTATTAAATGAATAAATCCAGTAACATTCACACATACATGTCTGTGTCACAACTTCAAAACCAATGTGTATACATATTTCAGCTGAAAAATTCAACACAGAAGTACATAACGCAAAAAGCATTTTTGCATTTAAAAAAGCACAACTGTCCCCATTTGCTACTATCTCATAGAGATATAAAACTATAATGCTGTCATCAGCACCTATGCGGTTCATACGTTTAGCATTCTCTGCAACACACTGTAGGTACCAGCCACTTCATGGTGGCCCTGAGCATGGTTTATTACATCTTCAACACTCCTGGAGCCTTTTTCTGAGAAAGAGAAATGCCAGACTGGATACCAGAAGATTACAACTAAATGTCTACTCATCAGCTTATGAAATCCATAAACAAGGCTTTGAGTACTGCTATTTTGAACACTCAATAAATTTCAACATTTCAAACATGCAAATTGTCAAATACACTTTGCTTGTATTCTATATTTGCTTGTATCAACCTCTAGATATTAGCTCCTCATGTACATATTAAATATATATACATATACACAGCAGTATCACAAATGATGTTCACCCTTTCATTTTTGCTCATATAAGCAAACAAATGTTCTGATAGATTTGATCAGTATTTTTATGTTTAGTGTCTAAGGGCAAAATTCCCCCTTCAGGCACTGCTTTGAGAAAAGTTTGAGGATAACAGTGACTACAGCAGAAGCAGTCCCATGAGGACGCTTGTAACTCCAGAACTGTACCAACAGCAACAACACTTTTGATGACTCAGTTACACTGAGCAGGTGCACTTGGAATGAGAGGATAGGTTTTGCCTAGGGTATAAAGGAAAATAGGAATATATAGTGTATATTCCTATATATATGTTTATGGGGTTTAGTCCATTTAGGTGCATGCATTTTATCTGAATGCTTTGGAGGATAGAGAGAAAGAGGGAATGTAATTGGCTTATTTATCATTCTTAAACTAGTGCTGGCTATAATTACTATATTTTTTTATGTCCGCTAATGCAAATGTGATGAGAATTTGGCCTTACTCTCTAAAGAGCTACAACAATGTAGGAAATGCAGAACAGAAAAAACATCATGCAGCACCATTCCTGGGATCTCGAGGATAGCACTTTGCTCCGTGTTGTTTTGCCCAGCACCATGAGTGCAGAAACAAAACCCCATGAATTTCAAACAATTCAATGGTCAAACATGGCTTTATCAAGTGATGCAAAACAATCACTACCAAAACCAGCCACAGCATAAAAATTAATCTGGATATGGTTCAAATTAACCCAGTATATTACTTATGACATTTGTTACAATAACATCTAGGAACAATAATTTTTAGTTCTTGCAGTTTACACATAAAATTTCTGCTTTACTACAGTGAAGGACACTACATCAGATTAGTGGTGTTTTTTCGAGGGGGTGATTAGATAAATAAGATAAGATAAATAAGAAGAGCAGAAAAAAAATAAATGTACAGCTGAAAACCCTGGAACTTTTCATGCTTTCTGATACTCCAGAAAAGCATTATCAGTCTGTGTTTTTCCCAAACATGCAATTAGCTTATATATTTCCATATACACCTTTACATTCTACATGGTATTGTAGATACATTATCCAAAAACCACTAAAAATAGTAGTGTAAATAGACAAAGCAGTAACTCCGCAGTCTTCCCACATTTTTTAACTGGTTAGACAGCCTTATAGTTTTCACAGCAGCAAATACTATAATTAAGTCTATTGATTTCATTATAACTTCACTATTTTCACCTGCTCATTCTCCTTCTCCAAAATTATCCTTCTAGAGCTGGTTTAATCCAAAATACCATCAGGAATGCAAGATTATAATTTGGGGCTTATTGTGATTGCTGTTTTTAGAAAGTCCATAGAAAACCTGCTCAACTCAGTGAACTAGGTATACAGGATAAAAGAAAACAGAAGGGCTCTCATGCAGCCTTGAGGATGCTCAGTCTTGGAAAGGCTGTTGTGGCTCCTGCCCCTCACTACGCACACTGTCCTTGTCACAGAAGTTACATCTGCATTGGAGGTAGCTCAGCTGTCAGACTGTGAGACAGTAGCTGCTGAGATGCCCCACTTGCAGCATGGAGTACTGGGAGGTGACTAGAAGAGATGAGGTGAGCTAACACTGCTGGTAGCAGAAGAGGCTGACCTGCTCCTCTCACCCACTGCTCAGATACCTTCTCTTAATGCTCATTTGGCTGCTTGTCCAGCCCGATGTTGAACCCATTCAGTTCACTGAGCTGGCAGAAAACAAAGACAAAAATAAATGAAAAAAAGAAAGAAATTAACTTCTGCTGGCTTACTGAGCTAGGTCCCAGCCCCAGTGAGGGCCAGGATGATGATCAGCCAGGGATGAGCAGGAGATGAAACAGAACAGATTGACCTCATTTGACATCAGCAGGACCAGTGCCTTGAAATAGGTGGAGTCAATATTCTCTTCTGATCTCATCCCAAGTTAAACAAGCACTGATTTCAACAGTAAACACCTTTGTTAGATGTTTAGAAGTAAAACCAAGTCCTTTAGCCAGGACAACCCTACAGCTGTGGGAACAATAACCTTAGTGGAGTGGTGAAGGCAATGAGCAGGCAGAAGCAGGACTCCCTTGCCTGGCTGAGCTGAGGCAGTCACAGCCATACTGATTTGCTTGAGAGAAAACTTAGAAAAACTTCAACTTAAACATCAAAACTTCACAGAAAAGGTAAATAATTACTTTGAAAGAATTGGAGACATGAACAGAATCAGGAGAGTTTTCAGCTGAAATTTTTTGCTGAGTGCCACGAAAAGCAGGAATCAGATCCGGCAACATCAAACAGTCCTGGAGGGAACCCATGTCAGAGTGCTCATACTGTCAACCTACACTTTGATGGGTATAAAGGTCATTTCTCAGAGTACTGATATAGCAATAATAATGTATTTTTAAAAATTCAAACTCAAATTCAAGTTTCAGTAAGTTATCTTTGCCTAATACTGTCATTTTTCCTTAAAACACCCCTGGACAGCGAAACTACTCTGTGTAAATGATTCCTTCCTGTCAGAAACTCTGATATGCTCTGTAAGGATAAAAGGAATTCAGAAATTATGTCTGACAAAGTGGATGTCTCTTATGAGATTGCCAAAGGAATTTATGTGCAGTTTATGAAATGTGGGTGATGCTATAAAACTGCCGTATCACTGAAAGCCTTTATGTATGTGAAATATGCTATTTCTAGTAGCATTTCTTTCATTTATCTCACTGGCCAGAGGCAGTGAATGATTATTGTGCATAAAAGAGATCCACATAGATGAAACAGTCATGAAGCAAAAGGTAGGCTAAGGACAAGCATCACTTGGTAAAGCAGTTCCCTACCTTTTTCTTTAGAGAAAATGTTTGAGGCAGTGAAATTTTGCTGGATGCCTTCCATATTTTGTTCAACAACTATCCAAATAAAAATACCCAAGGCAGTGCTAGAAGTGGGGATCTGAACTCCATGCTTTTGCTCCTGAAGAGCCCTGAACAGACAGCAAAATCTTTGTTATCTTCTCCTGTACTGTAGCTGAATTTCAAAAGAAATGCAGTGCAGAGCTCTTCTTCTCTAAAATAACCCATAGCAGATACAAGACTTCTTATGACTCATGTTTACACTTCCAAGGGCTGGAAATCAGACTTCCTCAGCTGCCAGGGACAGAAGCTACTCAGTAATAAGCTAGGGCTTAGATACACCTTGTGAGTTCAGCTCCCAGAGAGAGGCACCCAACTTAAGATCCTTTTGGGTCTAGACCCAAGAGTATTAACTGCATTTCCGTGGCTGCATCTATCATCTTTCCCAAGTGAGTTGCTCCAAAGCTGCTCTTGTCCTTGTACTAAACACAAAGCTTATTTTTCTTTAGGCAGCTTGCTCTTGAATTTAAGATTAGATGTTGTAGCATATGGACTCATTTGTAGATAAATTCACAGTATCTTACAAAATTCTGGCAATGGAATAATATTCTGTTGTCTGCACTTTGACCTCAAGAAAACTTCTTCTTCAGTAAGTATTAAAACGTTAAAATGAATGGTCTCTCATTCTCTTATCAAAGATTATCATTATTACCTTAGGCTAATGTGCTATTTTCCACATGCAGTGATTTACAAGACTTCCTCATGCCTAGAAAGAAGCCATTGCATACACGACAAAAGCACTATAACAGTCCATTCTCAGTCTAATCATATATTGCTGCATCTCTGTTCTTTCCTGAGGCTTGTTTTACAGAAGTGCAGGGCTGTAGTTACAAAAAAACTAATGTACCTGGTGCCTATTTCTCTACATCCCATGTAAGATGCCAGAGGACAGCACTAACACATCATTAAACCAGGAATACACAGACCCAATTTTAAAAATCCTTGTCTTATTTTTCTTTTATTAATCAGGTAGTTGTCTGGAGGAGGAAATGAGAAACAGTTCTTTAAAGCATCTTTAACAGTTTTTTTGTAGTTCAGATCTAGTCTGATCCAAAGCACTGCTGGCAGCTGCACTATTAACGTGCATTATCCAGAGAGAAGAACAGAGCAGATTTCTCCTCTGCTACTCTTTTGTTTTCCTTTTTCTTTTCTCTCAAAAATGCTCTGAAGCTAATGCAGAAGTCCCGATCCTATGCTCCAGATGGGAGAGCAGAGAGGAATACATAATGGCTCACTCTCTACTTTTGCATTTGGGTTTCTGTCCAACAGTGACGGTCTGGCCCGAGTACTCAGTTGAAAGGACTGGGAAATGCTCCAAAATCCCCCAGTTCTGATGTGCCCAAAGAACCTCTTATGGCTATATTTACTTTCAGCACCTTTCACAGTCCCCACTGACACACCTTACACTGATTTCAGAGCAAAATTATATGAATCCATACTGATACTTTCAACACACTGACCTTATGCTTTTATAAATGTAGCATCTTTAGCCCTTCCATTCCAGTCTAGAAACAGGTACTGTGGTGACTTGTTTGTGATAGCACTTGCTACCTGAACTCAACTAAGCTACTCATGCAAGTCATGTGGAAAGGATGCTGAGATAAAACTGAGAAGAATTGAATGGGGTGGGTAGGCAGCTGCTATACAACATCATTTGCTACTGTGATCAAGAAGCCTGGGAGACACAGCTGGTCAAGACAGAGTAATAGGGGAACAAATTGTGATGCAAAGTAAAAAATCTGGCATGTGAGAGGGGGAGAAACCACTTAGGAGGTGCCCATAATGTAACTTGCTGAATCTCATTTGGAGCCAGCTCTGGGGCAGTGATGCTTTGCCTGTGGTAGGTGGAATATAGGGCTCAATCAGTGTTTTGGCTCTTCCCACCACCCTGAGGGTGGCTTTGAAGGAGCACAGTGAGAGCCAGCCTGCCCTTCTCCACATGACACGATGAGAAGGCATGTTGCAGCACGGGGAATCCCTGGCTTTCACACCAAGCAACAAGTTAAGGTGTGCTGGGAGGTGCAGAGCTCTGTCAAAGCCATCAGGAGTGCCTCAGAGCTCGATGAAAATGCTCTGCCCACAAAGAACTGTAAAACAGGCAGTGGTTTCTGGAAGATGAGCATATCAAGCAACAGAACAAAATCTGAGGATAGATCCATAGTGTGGACAAGACTGGGAAGGGGAAGGCAAATTATGGAGCCTGTCAGGGGACCACAGCCATTAAAGACTGCTGGTTTTGCCAGCCTCCAAGACCTGATATTGGCTTTCATCTTACAAGTAAAGAGAGGAAAGGTGTTACAGGGGTGTATATACCGTCTGCTGCCCTTTAAACACCACTACCTGGGTGTAAAAGACCGAGCCACCTGGGGGTACTTTGCTGCCTGTAATTCTTGAAACTACTTTGCCTGCTGGAAAAGTGATTTATAAGTTGCCTAGCCTTCAAAGTAGGTTGTTTATGACTGCTGCCACCCTAATGAGTGCTGAACTTGTGGAAATGTTAAACTGCATGCATTGCTGGTGATGGGCACTGGGATGACTACAACTTGCTCTAACACTAATGACAGAAATGGAGGGACATACAAGTCTCTCCAAAGGTTGTTACTGTCAAGTACAGACAAACCTTGCAGTACCAGGGGTTAAACAGAAGATTTCAGGAGGTGAGTTCTAGCTAGAATTACCTACAGGGATATTCATGTGTCTGCTAAAGAAAACTCAGTTGTGTGGACAGAAAAGACCTGCTGGAGAATAGAGATGGGAGTATACTCAGAAGCTGCTGAAGACTCCACTGGTTATCATTCAAGCTAGGAACAAATCTTCAGAGTTTTCAGTTTTGACCAAAAAAAAAAGGATGACATTTTAATGATCCATGACAGGTGTGCCAGATGGTTCAAAATATACTATTGTCATGTTTGCTCTTATTTATCGCAATATGTCTTAAATTGGCCTATCTCTACTGAGAGACGCATTCAGACATAGGCATCATGAAGGCTTGTCCATTACTAGGATAGACTGCTTTGGGTTTCTTTGCTGGCTGGGTGTGCTGTGCAGCCTCATCTTCAGAATATCTGAGGACCTGCTCGTTATTCCTATCTTTAAACAGAAGGCAAAAAACCCAAAAAAGCCTTAGAGGGATGAACAGGTCTGACTCAAAGACTAGGTTCAGTTTGTTTCCAAGATGCATTCAGGAAGCTACAGTAGTTAGGCATTTCTAAGCTGACAATTAATCATTCTTTATAAATCTTCAATAGTCTTGCCTCTAAAGAAAGCTGAATTGTTAGAGAAAACTAGTTTTGAAAGCAAATACTATCTTGGGATTAGGGTAATTTGATAAAGAAGATATCTGTGTGAGCAAAAGGATTTTGTCTTCCAAGGGATTTAAACTCAGGTTTTGTGCCTTTAACCTAGCTACACCTGATATTGCTTGTAAGGAATTCAAGATGAGTTAACGATGACATTTACCTTCCTTTCATGCAAATTTCTATTATTTTCACTTAGATTACCTGCTGTAATGCATAACATACTTTCTCCCAGGCCAGAGACCCTCCCTTCTGATTTGTAAAGAGCAACACCAAAAAGCTAGCAGAGTTCAGAACCGACAGATGCCTCACAGTCAAATTTAAAGGTTTTTCTCAGAGCAGACTGCCCTTTTGTTGCTCCTCCACTATTACCCAAGTGGAGTCCTGGTGATGGAAGCAGGATCAGCAGCTTGGAGGAATGGGGTGGAGCACAAGGAAGGAAAAAAGTGGCTACATACCCAGACTCCCTCTGGTGCCTTCAAAACCTGAAATCTAGACACAGTCTGTCTGATACCCTCAAACCTAGAAACCCAGAAACCCTTTGCCTGATGTTGTCAAACCAAAGTGAGCCACGAACCAGAGAGCTAGTTCAGATGGCAGCCAAGGTAATTTCTTCCTTAAGGACTACAGGGCTAGAGATGTGGCTGGGAGCAAGCTGGATACCTGGTACACAGTTAAATCCCACATCACCATTGAAAGGAGGCCATGGGGAGAGAGTGATGTGAGCTGTCCTGGCTGGTAACGTGGAACACAGGTTGGTCACACATGAACTAGGAGAATTTTTTGGGTACATTAAAGCACAAAGATGCTTGAGTGATTTAATTGTTCAAGAATGGCAGCCCATCACTGCTATTATATATGCACATTAACAGTAGCATTCATGTGAAAGGCTGATGGCTGGTTCTTTAAGAGTGGCACAGATTTTTCTGTGGCTTGATCTATTGCCCATATGAGTTGGCCTCCTACAGGCAATATTTTTTTCCTCAAAAGGCTGCAGGAGCATCAATAATGAAAAGGGGCCCAGCACTTTTTGGTGTATAGACTTTTAATTTAATCGAAATAAATATGGAAAATTGCTATCTCTATTCATTTTTTTTTTTTTTTTTTTTGGTATCCCTTATTTTCTGTGTCACAATTTTCAGTCATTCAGTAAGATAACAGAAAGTAGAGTACAGCACTGTCAACTTTTGTGTTTTTATTTTGCCTTCCCCAATTTCTTCTCAAGTATCAGATCATTAAATCAGGAGACTGCAAAATAAAGACAACTTCCTTTACTAAAAGTCATATAATCCACACTTGCAAGGAAAAACTTGGAAATGTGAAGTGAATGAAACCTAAAGAAGCCAAGTAAAAAACAAACTGCAAAAGTACTTTTAATGGGAAAAAACCCACATCGTTTTTAAACAATCTCATGATTTTTTGAGGCTGACTCATGATTTTGTAATGTTTAAAGTTGGCAGTACTGATACCCTGTGATTTAGATGACTAATCGCACACTGAAAAGCTAATAATCAAAGTAAGCAGTTTGTGAAGTACCCACAGACTAGAAAATATGTATCTCAACTACTCAGCAAAGGCTTGTGCATAAATTGACAACAAATAGAATCAGTTTATATAACTGCTTCACAAAGAGAGAAAAGAGCTAATCAGTTAATCAGTTGTTTTATTTGTATCACATAATACTACCAGCTGCACTAGTGAGCATGAAGAGGGAAGACTATGGAACAGAGAGGATAACAGGGTAGTGCTTCAGCAGGGAACAAGGGAGCATGGATGGAGTTTAGCAAGCAAAATGCAAGAGTAAAAACTGACTGAAGGAAGACTGCAGTTACACTGCTCACCAGACAAGAAAACACCTGGGAGGAAGGAAGAAAGCACAAAATAAAGGCAGGAGAGAAGTAGTCAGCTGGCTACAAAGAGTTAAATCTAGGTGCAATGTGCAGTCCATAGAGGATGCCTACGGCAAAGATCAAAAAAGAATTAAAACAGCAGAGAAAACATCATTTGAAGGCAGGTGGAGGCAACAGGGGTGAATCCTGGCTTGGACCACTTGTTTGCGTGCATTAGTTCTCAGCTGGACCTTTTCCAGTCTTATCTTATCTGATATGAGGCTGACGGCAGAAGGAGGTGTATGTAGCACATGCTTGGCACCAACTCTGTTTTCTAACAAGATGGATTCTTTTCTGAAACTGCTCATACCAAAATGACGTCAATAGGAGCTAAAGTATCTACACCTATTGACGCTGCTCAAGCAGCTTAGTTCCCTCGACATAAAAATGGCAAGGAAGGATGATTTCTAATTTTCAGAAGCTACAGAGGAATTTGAGAAATATAGCTAATCTGGTAGGACTTCATTTATTGACTTGCAACAGCAGAAAACAAAACCATTTTCAAAAGAAGCACTACACATTTATCTGGATAAGCATTTTTGTAGCTATTTGTTTGCAAAATATAAAGTCTGTGCAGCACTGGCCTACAAGTTTGTATCCTCTTTATATAAAATTAATATTTATTTTATATGCTCTTTATCTAAAATTAAATGGAACTGTAAGCAGTTTCAGAAAATTCTCCCACAGAGGCATATTTAATCACAAGTCCAACAAATCTGAGTTTCATTGTCTGTTGAGGAAGCTGTTATGGACAGGATGTTACAAGAGGAGGATTTCTAGTACTTAAGTTCCTGCATCCCTGGGAAGAGAAGAAAGAAGCTAGACACTGTTTGAAAATGAAGGTCAAATCAAAGAAAATAAAAACAAAGAACTGGAGTGAATTGAGGAGAACAATCCATCTGTATTAGGACTTTCTATAGCAGCTGTCAACGAGCAGCCATCACCGTAATGTCTAAGGTACTGTGCAATTGGAGTGGATACTAAAATTCAAGGGGAGATTGCAGACTAAACGGGAAAGACAGAAGGACATATTTCACAGCTGTCAGCCAAGATAGGAATGATATTCCTCTCCTTACTCCAGATGGAGAGTGGCTCACATTTTGATGCAGTGAGTGAGGGGGTGACTGAAATGCAGAGATTCATTCATGAGCCACACATACAAAGCAGCTTTTAGAAAATGCTGTAGTAATGCACACAGAAAGTGGGGAGAGGGAGTATCTACATAAGTAATCCTTTAGTGTAAGAGACAGGGAGGTCACTGGAAGTAAGTACTGTCACAGGATACGTGCCCCACATTCAGAGCCTGTTTATTCTGCTTTTATATTTACTTTTAACAAATGCTTTTACATTTAACAAATGCCTCAACATTAACTATGGATCTCTAGCTGCAGGACACCATTCTCTAGTGACAACTTCCCACCTCTACTGACATAATTTCTTAACTAACGGGAAGTGTGAGATTTACTGAAAAATACCAATATTTTTATATGAAGGCATGCAAGCACACAAAGGAAAAATATTTAAACAAATATGTCTAGGGAGTGACAGTAGAGTCAATGGCTAAAAGCCCTAACAATGTGTCATGCAGAACAAATAGAGAGCTCTGACACAGGCACCTTAGGGGGACAGAAGTTGCTACAAAGATTCACAAAGAGCAACTCACCATGCAATGTACTGCCAATGCACTGACAAAACAGCCCTATGCGTTTTCAAGGGTTGCTTTTAACATTCAGAACATTTCAGTGCATTTATTTGACTAAAACAAGCCATTCATAATATTGATGCGAAACATACAAAAATTAAAGTGAAATCAATCTTCATTATTCTGCCTTGGTATATAGACTTTGAACAGTACATCCTGCTCTTATCATTCATACCATTTAATACATGTTTACGTGACACTGCATAATACTTTTTCCAGCTAGCTCACTTCTCCCTTCGTGCCTGTAAACTAACATACTGATCCAATGGTAGACATTAAATAAGACAGTTTGGGGATGTGCCTAGGGGAACTCAAACATTTCTGGTTTATTTCATGAACACTTTGCAAGCTTGTAGCCTCCCTTATGGTTTTTATTGCAAACTTACATCATTTGTTTTGTTTCAAGAAAAGGAGATACAGATGTATGAGGGGTTGTTTGCACCTCTTCTCTCTTATGTTTTGCCTAAGAATAAAGTTTGCTTAATGTAATAATGTCTTTACATGGATCCTGCCTGTCTCTAACTGAAACTGTCACAGCCCCTGAAGAATAGAACAGTCAGCATGGGAGAAATATAAAGGAATTGTGCACAAGCTGCTGGCAGCGCAGTCTCAAAACAGCTCTGCCAGTCAAGAAGAACTGCACCACAGAGCTCAGCCCTCCAGAGAAGACTTGGCCTCTGAATCGTCAGGAGTATCTGAGTGCCACCAAGAGTCAGGCCAAGGCACCCAAAAGTTTGGACAGAAGTCTGAGAGTCCCAGAAAACTGAGATCTTCTCAGAGGGATGGTTATGAGGGGAGATCAGGAAAGCAGTGGATGCTATCACTACAGTAAGAGTAGTCCAATAGCTCTGCCTCATGCAGCAAGCTCCAAAGCCATCCTGCAGAGGAGAGGCTCTCAATAATTCCCTGAAGCCCCACCAAACCCTCCTTTAACCCAGGGAACTGCTCTGCTTTACAACCATTAGTTCATTGTCGCTGTGTACCTCTACACGACCAATTTCTTTCCTCCCTCAAAAGCTGCAAAATTTGGATGCAGAATGACAGCAAAATCCAAAAATTGGCAGCGCTTTATGCATGAATATGAATTCTTGTATTTCAGCCTGCATGACACCCAACAAAAAGCTGCCTGGTATCTACCAGCACTCTGTCCTTGTTTTGTTCCCCATGCTCACATCTCTTTGTACTCTGCAGTCCCCCAAATGACTACTGAAGCCTGCATAAGTGGAGTCCTTCAACAGATCTGTGATTCTTGCTACAGAAAGAAAAAAACAAGCACATGTGAACACTGAGAACTGCCAGGATATAACCCTTAACTCCTCCACTGATGATGATGCTGTTAGATCCCCTGACGCACAACCAACAGATTGTTTAGAAACAAGGAACTGTGCGCCTGAGGAAAACCTAAAAGCAGACAACCAGCATTGCTGCAACACAACAGCTCTGGGCCAAGATCTGCAATAGGCGAGCTCATCTCCTCACAGCAGTGGTCCTGGAGATGAGACCATGCTGTGGGCAGGCAGACAGCAGGGACCATGAACAGACATAAAGAGGCTGGGAGTAGCAAAAAGCCAAACCACCACAGCTGTATAGGTGCTGTAGATATAGCGTGTGCTATTCATATGAATCATATTCGTGCTTTCTGTAGGAAACAGAAAGAAGCAGGCACCCTAACAGAGGGATCCAGATGGGTTTCTATGGCAGACAGATGAGCCATCTCTGAAAGCCTGTTCTCTCCATTGACTGCAAAGGCTGACTACACAGGATCCACAGCAGCGTACTCTACAGCTCAAAATAAATGAAAATGATTTCACTGTAGTTAGATGAACTCTATTTTGTCAATCCACATTTCATGCTAGACTTCTGTGCCTCCTGAATATTGAACACAAATTGCTTATTTCTCCTGGTTTAAATATTACAGTCACCTGCCACTCAGGTTTGCAATTTGCCTCTTTTGTGTTACATGATGAAAGGCATGGAAGATTTTTTCATTAAAATATTTATATTTATTTACACACATTTATCCAGCCTACACACACAGAAATGAATGAGAATTTTTCTAAATCCCATTGCTAGCCTTTGCTGTCAAATATAATTGTTTTCTTTAAAAAAGCATTCATATCAATATTTACATTTGAAAGTGTGCTACTAGAGATTTATAGTGTCCTTTCATATGCAGTACCTCAAATGCATATAATTGTATACATCTCGTTGTTTTTTTCAGCAGATTTTAGCATAATCCATTTTATATTTTGCTGGGCTCATCTGCAGCCTTTGAAACAGCAATCAATTTGCAGTGATTTCAAGGGGGTTTGGATTGGACTTTGTATTATCTTATTAAGAAAGGCAGTCAGGCTTACTTCGATGTTAAAATTCTTCCCAGAGCTAGAGTAGTAACACTGTTGCTTTGAGAAATGCCATACAGCCCAACTGAGGGGCAAAATGCACCACTTGGGTGGACATCTTTAGAGATGTAACAAGCTCATTTGGCAAGAAAAGTGGCACCATCGTAAAAGTCACAGGTATTGTGAAGTTGGAAAAGGAGAGTGGTAAATATGGTGGATAGCCTCAACCTTACTATCTGCTTCATCCTGCTGTATCATCCATCTCCACCTGGGCTGATGTTCATGTTGCAAGCTCTACATGGGAAGTTGTGGATAAATCCCCAAGCCTCACACAAAAGCACATGTTAATTTGACTTAATTTCCAGCAACAGGTTCTTGCTGTGCCTTTGCCTACAAGGCAATAAAGCATACCCCTGTCAGACCCCTTCACTCTGCTCAAGAATTTGTGTTCAGCCACCTGGGAACCTCTCCACCACCCCTTCTACAGGAACATATATTGCTCCTGGAATGCCCCTAACAGAGCCCTGCACCTCTGCTGCTGTGGATGGACCCCCTGGTATCTTCCACCAGAAGCCACACATCTGCTGGGAAATGACACCAGCAGAATGCAGCACTCAGAGGGCCACCCTTCCCATTAGGAAAAAAAATTCATAGAATCATAGAGTACCAGGATAGAAGGGACCTCAAGGATCACCTGGTCCAACCTTTCTGGGCAGAGCATGACCTAGACTAGATGGCCCAGCACTCTGTCTAGCCAAATCTCAGAAGTGTTCAATGTTATAGAGTGCACCACTTCCCTGGGGAGATTACTGTGAAATGGCTGATTGTTCTCATTGTGAAAAATTTTCCTTTTCTGTCTAACCGGAATCTCCCCAGGAGTAACTTGTGCCCACCTCAGCTTCTGCCCAATACTTTTTCCTCATATGCCTTCACTCTTCATTCTCAATTCATTATATTGCACTTAGATTAATTAAAACAAAATTTTAAACAAAAACTATTTGGAGAAGAATTCACAGTTTCACAGCATCTATGTGCCTTCCTCACACTTTACCAGCCACGTTTTCATATAGAACATTGCCAAAATCACTGAGCAGCTTTCAGTCGGTAACCAGTCTCTGCAGATCCTCTAGGAAAATACATGGTCAAACCTGTAAATGAGACAGTTGTTTATTCCTCCTAACGCAGCTGTAGGTTTTAATATAAATACCCTGTGATATAAAGCCAAATACTTTGGAGAAATGAATCTGCTTCTGTATCCCCACAGTTGTTTCATCAACTGATGCATAATCCTGCCATAGAAAGGTAACGGATTTATGTGACAAGACTTCCTTGCCATCAAACCATATCAACTGTCATTATTTATATTTGGCAACCTACCCTTTCTGTTGGCTCTTCCCAAGCTAACTCTTATATAATATGTAATATTACACTAAAATCTGGATTCTTGAAATGGGGGGGTTGTAGGTCTTATTTTCTTTTTTTTTTTTTTTCTTACATGGAACTGCATTAGCACTTTTCCAAGTCTCTGAAAGTTTCTTAGCTCTGCAGGATTCACACTACTGGTTCAGAAGCTCCCTCAGCTATTTCCTGTGTAACTCTTGGGGGGTGAAAACTACTCAGAACTGACAATGTGGAAAAGGTTGGAGGATTCCCATCATCCAAGGCAGGCTCATGGCTTTCATGGAGAGTTGTCTGCCTTTTGCTGAGACATCAAGGACAACTCAGCTACTTCTGCCACAGAAAGGGGAAGACGATGCGGAAAAACAGTGAGGGCTGGAAGAGTCATGGCTGTTGTACACATTGTTGCTGTTCCTGTGCACATCACCTTGACAAGGAATGCACACCCTTATTACCATTTTGCCATTTTTCTTCCAAATACAGTTGCAATTAGTACGATTATTATTCAAAGAGATCAAGCATTTGCCACTGTCTTATTGTTACCTGCCTGCCAGGTTGAACAGAACATGCACATTTCCAGAGGGGTTTCTTAAGGTGAACTGCCGCTGGTAATATGACTGCTACTACTCCTAATAAATAACCACAAATTCTGTGGGAGAAAATGAGGAAACCTAGTTACAGCCCCAGTAGGAGAAAATAAGGAAAAAAAACCCCACCAGATTTTATCATAACGACAAGGAGGAAATCAAAGGACACTGATTTGTCTTTTGTCTCTTAAATGCAGTATTTTGTCTGTCAGATCCATTCACCTTATACAAAGAAGAGAAATAGTATACATTTCCAAGATAAAATCAATTATGCATTAACTTAGCGTTGTACAATCTCATTCTCTACAGAGGCTGCAATATGACTTACATGTAGCATAATTCTTACTTCAAATCTCTGAACAAAGCCAAATTTCACTGAGAGCTCATTGTACAAATTCCAATTTATGGTCAGTTTTCCAGTATTCTCAGAGAGTATAAAATTGGGAAGACCATCTCTGCTTGAAACAGAATATGAATTTCGAAATATAATGAAAAATAAGGGGAAAATTAAGAGTCACTGATTCAGCTCATTATCTCCCATTGCTTTTGCTTAAAATACCCTCCTGTATTTTATGTCAGCTTTTTAAATGTGTGAAAAAGTCTTTGTTCCTCAAAAACTCTGTGGCCATGCTAGCCACACTTTAATTACTTTATTAATTTACCTCCGTTATGGAATAAAATAGGGAGATAACTCTTGTTTATGTGTTCCATTAAAATGTTTCTATAACAGCTAAAGACTATTTTGTTTTCATGGTATTCCAAATTTTAAGCAAACTATTTTTGTAAAAGCTAAAAATAATACATCACACTTTAGCTTATCTTCATTTGCCACATTTTGGAAGAACTCACAAAGGTACAGCAGAATTGCTGGAAAATTTGCAGGATTTACAATACTTAACTTTTCAAAGGAAAAGATGATCCCCAATCAATTTATTCCCATTTCCAAGGAGTTTCTTTCAGAAACAACACGCTTTCTTTTTTTTCAGCATGAGGAATTTTAGGCAGTTGGTTTTGAGCTTTTTCTTGACTTTCCAAGCTGTGCTCATGTTGTATCTCAAGAGCGCTCTCACTCACAACACCATGACTAGCCTAGAAAAAATTTCACTTGTTGTGAACAGATCTATTCCCAGGAAGACATTCTCATGACAAATCTCTGAGACAAACTTGGAATGGAAGGAAAGCTGCAAGCTCCTGGGATAGTGAGTCTCCATTCAGCAGGACAAAAGGTATTTTGAAAGTGTGAAGTTCCAATAGGTTAAGCTCCTAACCTGGACAAAATTTTGCCCTGAGAGCATGGACAATGTAAGCTACATTCATTCAGTGTGTCCAGAGTTTTGTTTTTAAAAGGAGCTATCACCAAATAAAAAACACCAACCATAACCATCCAGTCTGTTGACAGAATAGCTGAACCATGTGCATACAGAAGAAATGTGAAACCTTAGGCAGGAGTGAGAGATGTGTCAAACCATCTATTTGAACTGTGTTTTCTTCCAATAAACCTGAACTTCTAATTAATTAAATATTTTCCAGAAGGTCCTCAGTGACAGTATTTTATGTGGGTAATACGTCCAAAATAAAATGTAGCAATAAGTAATAATCAGAATAGCATTAATTGCAATGAACAATACAGAATACTGCAGATACTTTAAAGTCTGCGTGATGTGAGAGCATCTGATGAGAAGTGACATGCACCCAGCAACCCCAGCAAGAGGCCGGGGGTAGATAAATAGATTATTTATGCAAAAGAATCTGGCAGAGGCTGATATTCATAACCACCATGAGTTCTCAGGTAGTCTGAACTGAAATGCAATTGTCCAAGCTGAAGAGCAAGATTGTTTACTGCCTATATTAGAAAGGCACTACCTTAAGGTCAATATGCTCAAGCCCAGCCACTTGCCAGGTCTGTGGATAAGAAGACATGCTCCACTCTCTTCACTAGTTTAGCTTCCAGATTCCTGGTCAGAGCCACCAGCATGCTTATGCCATTTGCTGCCTCACTGGCTCTAGTGTCCCTCAGTGAACATGGATCAAGCACATGTTTAAAATAATTTCCCTAATAAGCAACTCCATTTTGCATAACTCTGATATTATATATTTACTGCCTGCTGAGTACTATACGTTTTATTGATGGATTAGAAGGCAAAATGGGAGACATATTTATGGATTCAAGTGCTGCAAGACTCAGCACTTCACTGGTTGCCCACTGTAACCAGGAAAACTCTGTTAGGGACCTACGAGTCCATTTTCTTTATAAAACTCGTGAAAACAGGTGCATAAAATGGGAACCATGAGACTGCTGAAGTGAGCAGGGGAATTGTCTTGGCTGTGGAAATAATTGAGGGAGCAATGTGACCTGAATCTTTGTTCTCTTAGGCACTCAGTTTCAGGCTGCTAGACTTCCAGCTGGAATCTTATTCTATACATGGTTGCCTATGGTAGCTCTTTCCCACAAAACACAGCTGGAATCCTTCAAACTCTGAAGGGAGGTGAGAAAATAGGATTTAAGTTGTTGCCATAGCTGACTAGATTCAAAAAAGCCAGGATCCTCTGTCACTGAGGTGAACTCCCTTATTTTGAACTGCATGATTCCTCTTACAACAGACCTTCCATCTTGCATAGACAAATTCTTTTTTCTTGAAGTTTTTTTTGAGTTGTCTTTTTGTTATTGTTTTTGACCAGAGAAGGACATATACATAGAATGGGATAGTTGAATATTAATTCTTCCTGTAGTGTATGGAACTATTCCAGTGAATATGGAGCACTAAGCATTTGTAATCACAGAGACAATACAGGCATTATTCCCTTGCTCAGACAAGTACCCCCAACAGCAAGCTTTACCATTTATTCTTTCTCACTCTCACGCCATTAAATTATTTTTGCAAAAGGATTTCCTCCAAAAGTAAGAACTAAGACACTCAGACCAACTGCCAGCAAACCGGAAGATGGGCAGCTGAGCCCTTTCAGAAAAGGAGAGAGAACTGAACGTCACTCCATGTGGCTAGGAATGCTGCAGTATATTGTTGCTAGAAATGGGACCTGCTCTCTGGCACACTTTTTTTGCACTAGTGGGAAAGCGGATTCTCAGAACGAACCCCGTAGGTAAATTAATGTGTGTTTCATAAATTCTAGGATTCAGGTGGGAGACCTCAGCTGCTGCAAAATAACTTTCTCTTTCTAGATCATCTCCTTGAGGTATGGAGAAATTTGGGCATCGATAGAAAGGAACTGTCTTTGAAGAGCATACCTGGAAGTATGTTTTGTGGGGATTGCTGCTCACAATACAAACAGGGGAAGGAAAACGATGCAGAATCATAGAACCACAGAATAGTTAGGGTTGGAAAGGACCTTAAGATCATCTAGCAACCCCCCTTCCACGGCCAGGGACACCTCACACTAAACCATGCCAATCAAGGCTATGTCCAACCTGGCCTTGAACACCGCCAGGGATGGAGCATTCACAACTTCCCTGAGCAACCCAGCCCAGTGCCTCACCACCCTTACAGCAAAGAATTTCTTCCTGATATCCAATCTAAACTTCTCCTGCTTAAGTTTGAACCTGTTACTCCTTGTCCTATCACTACAGTCCCTAATGAAGAGTCCCTCCCCAGCACCCCTATAGGCCCTGCTCAGATACTGGAAGGCTGCTATGAGGTCACCACACAGCCTTCTCTTCTCCAGGCTGAACAGCCCCAACTTTCTCATCCTATCTCCATACGGGAGGTGCTCCAGTCCCATGATCATCCTCGTGGCCCTCCTCTGCACTTGTTCCAACAGTTGCATGTCCTTTTTATGTTGAGGACACCAGAATTGCACACAATACTCCAAGTGAGGTCTCACGAGAACAGAGTAGAAGGGCAGGATCACCTCCCTCGACCTGCTGGTCACTTCTTTTGATGCAGCCAAGGATATGGCTGGCCTTCTGGGCTGCAAGCACACACTGCCGGCTCATGTTCATTTCTTCATCGACCAGCACCCCCAAGTCCTTCTTCGCAGGGCTGCTCTGAGTCTCTTCTCTGCCCAACCTGTAGCTGTGCCTGGGATTGCTCCAACACAGGTGTACAACCTTGCACTTGGCATGGTTAAACTTCATCAGCCCACCTCACAAGCATGTCAAGGTCCCTCTGAATGGCATTCCTTCTCTCCAGCACGTCAACTGAACCACCCAGCTTGGTGTCATCAGCAAACTTGCTGAGGGCACGCTCAATCCCACTGTCCATGTCACCAACAAAGAT